>JAODLL010076111.1:0-16119 GCA_026546735.1 Forbesichthys agassizii | reverse complement strand
CAAGCTAGGTGACACATTCCTTTGCTTATCTGCTCTTAGTGTGGGCCGGTGTCAGGAACGGGGGAGGGGTGGTGTGTGTGTGTGTGTGTGTGTGTGCTCCATAAGCATGAATCACAAATGAAGCGTGGTTAGGCTGCGGGATCACTACACCTAATATAATGCTATAAGCGGCTGTAAATTCACATTTCAAAGCTATTTTTCCCAGGGGGAATAACCCCGGACCGCTGTTTTAGTTTGCCACCTTTTTCACTAGTGATGAGTTTGCACCACTTTGTCAGGAGGAACAGCATTGCAAAAAAGACCAGATATGTATTTTCTTGGACGTGATCACTGGAACCTTTACTGAAAGGAACCCTTGGTGGTCATGGCGATTTATATATTTTCCCCTTGGTGCTCCGAAACGGACGTAAGCTCATCGCACATTATGACATGAGGTAGGCTACCGTTAGCTATGTTAAACATGCTTACAATTCCTAAAGCAAAAGGTTCAAAACAGATGCAATGATCAACGGCCCTGACTTTCTAAATATAGCATAATTATCATTCATATGCCTATATGTTTACCTGTAATGTATGCCAGTGCGCCAGCATGTTTGCGCTGCAAAAGACTTGTACCTTTTATTCTTAGACTATAGAGGGGGCAGGATTGTCGAGTGGTCTGGTCCCGGTGTTGACCTACCTGTAAGCATGTTTGAGCAAGATGCCTAACCCCCTACCCCTAACTGCTCCCAGTGGTTGGTCGCACCTTGCATGACAGCAGTCAACATCGGTGTATGAATGTGTGTGTGAATGGGTGAATGAGGCAAAATACTGTGGCAGCAGTGTTCTGAACTAATTGGAATATATTGGTGAAGTTCTTTGGATAAAAGCGCTATATAAATGCAGTCCATTTACTATTTACTATAGCTACTGTATAAGATGTCACGGTAAACTACCTACATATTACGCACATCTGCGGGGTCATCCATTCTATTTAGTGCCAGAGGAAGATGTTAAGTTACTCGACATTCACACATTGAGCGTAAATATCTTTAAAATGAAAACGCGCAGGGCAAATCTGTTTGCATAGGCCAACTCATCAGGGGGCGTATTACAGAAAGCATCCTATCTTAAGACAAAAGTTAGGATAGGATGAGAGAACATTACAACTATCAAATTTTGAATTAATATACGTTAATAAGTATTACAGAATCAAATCCTAACTAACTTTATGAATCCTATCCTATCTACCTTTATCCTATCTTATCTCGGGTAAGGACATCCTAACGACCCAATCCAACTTTATAAACGTTTATGTCTGTTACATAGCAACCAACGCTACTTCTGTTAACAGATGATCTAACGGAGCATTTCTGTTAAATATATTTCTAATTTAAACCAATAAAATGTAAGAAAAGCGACCGGCTCTTAACTTTAAGACAGATTCATTATTGTGTTGGTTAGATATGTTGACAAATCAAAATACTGTATGTTCTTGTAATGTTATTACATTTAATAATACTCAGAGTTGTGCTAGCAGGGTTTTCTTTGTTGTTGACTCCTTGTCATGGTCTCTGACATCGTGGGCTGTCGGCCACTTCACTTTGGAAGTCTCTGTTGGCAAAAAGAAGGGTATTTGTCACAGTTGCACCACAACCGAGAGTGCACCAGAAGCCGGGTCTGCCGCTCCAAAGCTGGCCGTACTAGCTCCTCAGCTACGGTAGCTGTAGCCGAGCAGCTACAGGGTACAGTAGCCGTAGGATCATAGCCCGGGGTAGCCTGTATCTAGCGTTTTGTCATCAAAACGCAAAACATCGGTAGGGTCTGCCATAAGCCTCTTCACTAATAAGCTCCTTCTATTAACATTTAGCTGATTTTGTAAGACAAATAAAAGAGCAGCCATACCGTTAGCAGCCAGCTAATAGTAGGCAATGTATGATTACGTTAATCTAGCTAACGCAGTGGCAGTTAGGACATTCATTTGGCAGTTAGGACATTCAGACATCAGTTTTCCTAAAGTTAGGACTGCTTATTTAAGGTTTCGGGAAATTAGAAGGCTTGTGTAATACACTTTTCCTATCTTAAATTAAGATATGAACATTTATTTAGGAACTGATCATGTGTAATGGCCTTCATCCTAAATCGGGTCCTAACTCAAATTACCATGGTGAGTTAAAATAGGATTTGCTAGTTAAGATGTTTCTGTAATACGCCCCCTGAAGCCTTAATTAATCTCAAGACAGTTACATGGCTTATTGTTATAAATACGTCTTGTTAAACAGACATTGCCTTGTAAAAGTGTAAACATGACAAACGCCAGCGCTGGCGGCTAAGGGACTGTCAACAAATTACTGTGATGAGTGATGAGCGCTGGCGGCTTAGGAACAGTCAACAAATTACTGTGAATCATAATAATTAGAATAATAATGAACAGCAATGAACAAATGACTAAGAACCGGTTCAGGCACCGTTTAGGAACCTGAACCGTATTGATTTGGAACCGGAATCGTAAAAAACCCAAACGATACCCAACCTTAGTCCTGACTGTTGCTGGAAGCTCATTCCACCATTGTGAGAACGTTTTAGACTTTGATGAGCAAGTCTTTAGACCTCGTGGTGATGGCAGTGCCAGCCAGGGCAATTTCCTTCACTGCCTTGTAGGCCAGTACCAGTGTCTTGAACCGAATGCGGGTTGCAATGGGGAGCCAGTGAAGTTCTCGGAAGAGGAAGATTATATGGGAGAACTTGGGTTTGTTGAATACCAGTCAAGCTAATGTGTTTTGAACATGCTGTAAGGGTCTGGTAGAGCATGCTGGTAGTCCGGTTAACAGAGAGAGTTGCAGTAGTCCAGGCGGGAAATCACTAGAGTTTGAATAAGGAGTTGTGCCGCTTCCCTTGTGAGGAACATCCTTATTCTTCAAATTCTGAAGTTTGAATCTGCAGGCACGAGCTGTTGCAGCGATGTTTGCTGTGCCTGATAGTTGGTTGTCCAGGATGACTCAAATACTCTTTAAAGTAGGACACTATGGTGTTCTCAAGGGTGACAGTGAGACAGTTCCACTTAAGGACTATCTTTGCCGGGAGGATGAGTAGCTCTGTTTTGTCAAGATTGAGATTGAGGTGATGTGTAGACATCCAGGCACTTATTTCAGCAAGACATTCAGAGATGCGAGTTGAGATCTGTGTGCCAGATGTAGGATAGGAGAGGTAGAGTTGGGTGTCATCAGCATAGCAGTGATAGGAGAATCCATGAGAAGAAATTACAGGGCTAAGAGCGCTAGTAAACATTAGAAGAGTAGGGGTCTTAACACAGATAATTGTGGGACTCCTGTGTTTACATTTACATCAGATAGGATTCAGTCACAGTGAGAAGAGGAGTCTCAGTTGAGTGCGCAGCTTTGAAGCCAGACTGGTGGGGGTCCAGGAGATTGAGGTCTGAGTGGTAGAGGGAGAGTTTGTTGGAGACTGCACACTCAAGGGTTTTTGACAGGACAGAGAGGAGGGGTACTTGTCTGTTCTGGAAAGCGGGTGTATCAGGGGATGGTTTCTTTAGCAGCGGTCTGACTAGCTGTTTTGAAGGCAGCTAGGACCAAGCCTGAGGATAGAGAGGGAGTTGATCAGTGAGGTGAGGAATGGTAGGATGTCCTGTGAGAAGCCTTGAAAATTTGGGGATAGGGTCAAGAGGACAGGTTGGATACTATCAGTGTCTGAACTTCTTCTGTGGAGAGGAGGGAGAAAACATTTAGGGTGCAGGCCCATGCTGTGGGTCAGGTAATCAACGGAGGGGCGAAGAGCTGCTGATGTCATTCACTTTCTTTAAGAAGAAGGTAATAAAATCATCAGTTGATAGCATGGTTCCCCACCGTGAACCATCACTTTATCGTGGTGTAGAGGGGCCAGAAATTAATGGTTTAGAAGACCCTGCATGGAAAATCAAAAAAGAGAAGTTACCCTGCCCAGAGGAAGCCCGGGGACCTTTCTGGAGCCAGGCCCAGAGGTAGGGCTCACTGGCGAGCGCCTGGTGGCTGGGTTTGCCACGGAGCCCAGTCGGGCACAGCCCGAATAAGCAGTGTGGAATCATTTTCCTCTTGATCCTATGGGCCCACCACTTGTGGGAGGAACCGTGGGGGTCGGGTGCGCTTTCATATGGGTGGAAGGAAGCGAGGGTCAGGGCCTTGACACACCAGACCCGGGCGGAAGAGGCTGAATCTGGGGAAGTGGAACGTCACCTCGCTATGGGGAAAGGAGCCGGAACTTGTGTGGGAGGTGGGGCTTACCTTACTTGCCACTACGGGTTGTGGGTGAGAAAACTCTGACCTTTGTCAGTGCATATGCACCGAAGAGTTCAGAGTATTCAGCCTTCCTGGAGACTCTGAATGAAGTCCTGTATATGGCTCCAGTAGGGGACTCCATAGTTCTACTGGGAGACATCAATGCGCATGTCTGCAATGATGGAGATATCTGGAGAGTAATTGGGAGGAACGGCCTCCCTGATCTAAATATTGGGTGTTTGTTGTTCTTGACTTTTGTGCTAGTCATGGACCGTCTATTACAAACACCATGTTCGAACGTATGGATGGTCATAACTGTATGTGGTACTAGAGCACCCTAGGTCGAAGGTCGATGATCGATTTGTGATCGTATCATCTGATCTGAGGCCGCATGTTTTGGACAGTCTGGTAAAGAGAGGGGCAGAGCTGTCAACTGATCACAGGTGAGTTGGGTCAATGGGTGGGGGAAGAGTCTGGACAGACCTGGAAAGCCCAAACGGGTAGTGCGGGTAAACTGGGAATGTCTGAAGGAGTCCCCTGCTTGTCTTGCATCCATTTGGAGGTTGGGGACACATAACCTGACCAGAAGCCCTGTAGAGGAGGAGCGGAGAGATCAGGAGGGAGTATATGTCATTACAGCTAGCTAAAGCTAACAGGCAAGACACTAGCAAAACTGGTGGAAAAAATTCCGGCGAATGATACATGCTTGTGTGGTTAGAATGATGGGCTCATATGGTTAGAGGTGGATGTGCGATCACGCCGCCAGCCAGCTTTAAAATTGTGCTGCGTGTTTGTGCAATTACGGTAAAGACCTGTGTTTACCGTACTCCCACGTGTAGCTACATTGTATGCCGTCACAATATTACAATCTATAGTACAGTAAAATTATACATCGTTTCATATGGCTATTAATCTAAATAGGAAGTTTTAAGAATATATCTGTATAGCCTAATTTTTAAAGATATATTCCATTCAAAATTAGTTTTGCTCAAATTTCTATATTCTAGCCTAGTAATGCCGGTTGTCCTTCTCTACCTTGAATACCTCCATATTAAATATGGAGACGTTTTTACATGAATGGGGAAAAAGTGTGGAAAACATACAATATACCTATGTGACCATGTCACAAGCAAATCTATTTCAGAAGATATTTTTTAATAGGTCAAACCTGATAATGTAGGCCTAATATTCTCTCCTTTGTCAAAAACCAAGCCATTCAGACATAATACTATAGAGATTAACATACAAGTAAAAAATATTAAAGGTGAATAATTGCATAACAGTTATACTTGGTTTGAATTTTGACATTGCTCATATATTTTTGACTGTACTCCTAAATGTTTTATTTTAGGGGCATGTGTTCTCCTTGGGAATAAAGTCAGTGTAGCCCTGCCACCTGTATTCAAGGTGAACAGAATAGAAACTATGTGCGTGATGACTCGCACTACAGCCAGTGCAAAGCAGTATGGGCTGTTTTCAGGTGCCAAATCATTTTACACAGTCTGTAATTAATGTCTTCTGTGGAACGTCTAATTCATGGGACCACAGTGCTCAGTCACATGCACACCGAAATGTTACTGACACTTGCTAAAAGGTGAACATTCATTTGTATTTTTTTAATTTCTAAAATATAGATTCATAGGAGATTTTATAGACTTTGCAAATGCATTTTTCAGAAGTTTTTAAGTATTTTGTAGTATATTTGTGGGTGCAAATATTCTGAGGCTTTTATTGTTCATATTGATATCGGAATTATACCGTATTGACCGAAATTATTAAGTATATTGTGATATACATTTTGGCCATTTCATCCAGCACTACATAGGATAGTGTCTGGTGGTCTAAACAACTACACTCTCCTATAATTGCAAATGTAAAATCCAGACGGAGCCACTGACAAAAAAGAATCCAAAATACTATAGATAAATTAGGCTATATATGAATTAGTCAGTATCTCCGACAACATAAAATGTACGTGGTGCAACAGAAAACTCACCATGCTCGCCTCTCTAGCGTGAGTCGTTGGAGGGGAAGACTGATTCCAGGTACCATGTGGGAGAGAAGGCAAAGCGGAAAATGATGCCAAAACTGAAATGAAAGCTGCCAGGCACGTACGTTTGTGCGTGCACTTATAGTACCATCATATCCATGGTGGATGTTCAAAAAAGCAACCCACATATTAAGATTTTATCGTTTGGAATACTAAATAATGTCATCATACCTGGTCTTACCACATCCTGGAACAGGACACTGACGGATATCTCCCTTCAATATGGCACCAAAGTTGATTGTAGCCTAATCGGATAACAAAAGTTGGAAAAACAACAATTAACTAAATATAAGGGTAAAGAATATGCACATTTTTGTGTCCAAGTGTTAAATTATATATATTATTTGAATGTAATAAAAATCTATTGATTTGTAAAGAATGAGATATATTTCATTAATCTTAAGTAATGCACTTGGACACAAAAATGTGCATATTCTTTACCCTTATATTTAGTTAATTGTCGTTTTTCATTCAGGTTTATTTTAAATAGCCTGTTTCTTAAATTATTTACTGTAAATTATTTACTGTAATTTTGCCTGATAGGTAGACTGGGAGAACATCTTGTTTTCAAAATTCTGCAAAATAAACTAAATTCAAATCCATGCAAGAACCAAGGATTCATTCTTGATGGCTTCCCGAAAACATATGAGCAAGCCATGCAGATTTTCTCAGGTGTTTCTCAGACACATACATTACAGATTTTCAGGATTTTTAATGATCTTTTCTAAATTAATCTTTAATCTTTTTTTTTGTACTATAGATTCCAAGAACTGTGAAGATGTGTACAATTACAACAGCAGTATCAGCCCAGGTAGAAATTTCCACCACAGAAATATAGCATGAACCACTACATTAACAGTTATATTATAGTATAGTATTTATAGTTATAGTATTGTTGTGGAACACAACAATACTATAACTATAAATACAGCAGCAATGGCTTTCTACTTATAAACTGACAAAATACATAACAGTACAAATGTGTGTATGTATTAGAACTATTAGACCATTACTCTTCCCCTAGACTAATTGTTTCCCCAAGGTACAGTAGGCTATTGAGTAGACCAATTATAGTTATGCTGTAAATAGTGGTTATGAAAGTTTTGAACATGAACCTGCATGCAGATACATGTCCATTAAATTACAGTACAATATATAGTGCAACAACTACAAACAACTGTACAACATACTGTAACAATAGTTATACCCATTTTTATTAAAGGTTACGGCAAGGTAAACTGAAATAGTAACAAATTAATGGTTGTTAAATAAAGCATCCATCCAAATTTCTTCTTCAGGAATATACCAAATGCTACCAACCAGGCAAGCACTACATTATGATACATGCACAATGCAACCCTCGCCTATGTTTTTGCAGAGCATGTTATTGTCCTAGAGGCATCAGATAAGTTTCTCATGGAACGTGCACAAGACCTGCCGCAAAGGGTTGCAGAGAAAATGGACTGTACCCAAGACCGATTTGCCTCTCGCTTATTAAAATACAGACAGGTCCATGCCACAGATGAAACACTACTGGACTACTTTGACAAGCTGGAGATTTACCCAGTGCACATTGGTATGAAACGTACACCATAACATCTAGCTCTAACTGGTTAGGTTACAAAAATCTAAATGCGTATGCAAAAAATGACGTTGAAATTAATTTCAACGTGTTGAGTAGCTAGCACTCCTCCCCTATTGTCTTACTATAGCTGCTATCGTGACACTTTATCTTGTTAATAACAATCAGTGACCAGTTTCCACAAGTAATTTGCAATTACCCATATAAACCTGTATAGGAAGGGGCAGCAGTGTACCCTCCCCAAGCTCCTTTAGACTCAAGCACTGAAAACCATGTGATATTGTCCTTGTCCCAACAGCAAGACCATGCAAGAACAGACCTTGGTGAGGGGAGAAAAGCTACCCAGGGTTGTCACAGCACTAGTTAAGGCTGGATACGGTCTGGTTACATTTCAAGCAAGGGATCTTGTGGTGCTATGATCCCTTTATCCTTTAAACCTGTAATTCCGAGATCCGCGCCGTCACTGAATTTGCGTCGGCCTATATTTCGTATCATATCTTCAGAATGTTAAAAGCTAGAAGCTCATGGTTTTCTCCCCATAATCCTGACAATCTGTTGAAGAGATTGGTATATAACTTGAGTTATTCTACATGGACGTTGTAACACTACGACCAAGTCACATTACATAATTGCTACTGGAATATTATTTTATCAAATGAACCAATCAAATAAAGATACACATGTGTAGCATTGTAAAATGACCTCTGGAAATATTTTTTTTGCATTTAGGTTCCACTGGAAGGATTACTCTGTTATAGACGGTATACGAAACATCGATAGTAATACAAACTTCACTGTAAAAACGTTTTTTCAAAAAGCAAAAAAGCATAAATAATAACACAGAAATAGTCATAGAAAATAGCATACCCAGTGAAGCTCATTGCTTCTAAATAATAACCAATAAACTAAAATGCAACTAGTTCTAGTTGATTATGCATATTTATTGCGCTTAGAAGAGTTTGGAAGTTAGTTACGACATACAGGAATCAAAATATGTCTTTGAAACAAAATTACACACTAGTTTACCATCCTCAAAATAAAATAATTTGGCCCTTAGCATTATTTAGCATTTTAGAAACATAAACAGTGAGTAAAGTTCTCAAAAACATTTTGTCATATTATCCTAATTGTAGCTGACTTAAAACACTTCAGCTCGTTACGGTTCCTCTCAACAAGGACACACCAGATTTCTAATGTGCGGAGTAGTTACAGTTCACGAAAGGTCCCTTGACTTGGACACGCAGGGAATTCTGTTTATACTGAATCCCTTCAATAACTCGAAAAATAAAACTCTCTTAAGATAAAACTTTAGAGAAAGTAAACTTATTAAGTAAAAAAACAATTGAGGTTTTCAGGTTGTCATGCGTCCTACACGAGGGTTAGGGTAACCCTAACCCTGAGAACAATAGACTTTGGTTTAACAAAAAAAAGTAATAGTTAGATATATACAATAAGAATATTGTTTATTATGATTATAATATACACAATCTGATAACTAAGAAGAACCAATAGCAGAATAGCAGCGATGTACGTAATCTGTTACTACATTTTCCCTGTTTACTTTGTTGCCAAACTTGCCACACACACAAAATATAATTTCCCATGTATTCACAGTTTCTTTCCTGCTTCTTGGCGGCCATAGGCTACAGTAGCGGAATCCAATCCTAACAATGTCAGTGAGCTGCGCACATAGCATACCGGGTTACCGGGTGATCAGTAATGGGCAAGCTACATTGAAAATATAGTGAGCTAAGCTACCATTTACTCTACGTTAAATGAAGCTTAACTACACTGAAGCTACCCCAAAAGAAATGTAGCAAACTAAGCTACATGTAACACGGCAAAAGTAGTTAACTACATTTAAGATTTTTTTTTCCTAGATTTTATTGTACCAACATTCAAAAGTGTAAGTCAAACAAACAAACAAACACAGCAAAACTGTTTAGTTCAACTGTTTATTAAACAATAACCTGTGTTATATGCTCTCACTGTTCTTTCTATCACGTAAACTCAGTCTTGTCTTTATTCCCGCTCAATCCCCTGCATCAAAGTCTCAGGCATCAGCCCGGTGATTGGTTGGCCTACGTCTACGGCATCACCATAAGTCGTGTTGCCAATTTAGCGAATTAGTCGCTAGATTTAGCGACTTTTCAGACCCTCTTAGCGACTTTATTTCTAAAAAACCTTATTCAAGACTTATTCAGACCAGGAAAAAGGCAAGAAATATTGAATTATGTAATGTATTCTCATATGCCTAGAGTAATCACAGTCCAGCAGCGGCGGAATCTCTCCCTCTCCTCTTGTGCCGTGTTCAGACAGTCAGTAACTTGTGCTTGTGTGTGTGGTAGGGCCGGCAGAAGGATTCAAATGAGTACGTGATGACGCCATCAATATGCAAATGAGCGTAAGATGTCATCTGGCGACTTCTAGCGACTTTTGGAGCTGGTGCTAGCTACTTTAATTGGAAACTAGTTGGCAACAGTGACATACAGAAGTGCTTCTGTTCGTGTATATGATGGCATCACGTACTGATTCTTAGCAGTTGTATCAGGACATAAGCTTGAGCTGCAGATTCAAAAATGCTTGGGAAAATGTAGCTTCTGTGGATGCTACCTCACTACTTGATCACTTAGTAGCTTCGCTACTGAAAAGCTATTTGATTCAGAAAACACCGCCGCTACCACCACGCTACTCATAAATGCTGCACACAAACAAGATAGCTAGCTTACCTGACAAAATACATGTAAAACAGAATAGCCTAATTATTCCACACATAGGTACAGTAATCAGACAGCCAATTAATATTGTATTACGATGAACATTTGTCTTTTGTTTGTTGATAAAATTTTTGTCAAAGTCTGGCTTGCGGGAAATTCCTTGAATATCCAATCGTTTAGTTGTTGCACGCAGGTTGCCTAACATATGCACCATGTTAACTGAAAGTTCCAGTGTGATATTGCTTAGTAGGCTAAATACAGGCTCTTCTGTCAACATCTGCAGACATCATTATCTCTCTCTGCAACACCATTATCTGGCCATACCAGTATATTTACACTGAGCAACCTGGGGGCGCTGTGGAGTTTCTATGGGCATGCCAACCGCTATTAAACATCATAGAAGAAAAATTTACTTTCTATGGGCATATATCCTCTCCGTCACATGAAATCTAGGCTACTTATTTAAGCTCTTGTAGCAGAATGGATTTAAACGTCCCAGGACAGTGTTGCTCGCTAGTAGATGGCAGAGAGTTAAATTTTGGCGTGGAAGCAATATTTTGAAGGCTGTCATATCGTTAGCAACTGAAAGTCTGCATAAGTTCCACCTCTTATGTAAGATACCCTCAGTTTCTATTTAGCCTACTTTTAGTTAAAATGATTACACTTTTTTCATTTTATAATAAAATACATCTATTCTGTGTTAGGATGTGCTTTGATTTAATTGTTTGTTTATAAAGCGTTGTAAATGGGATATGGAACTATGATCAGATCAGACTATGGGCCGTAGACTATGCAATAAAGGCAGATCAGATTTATACATTTGAAAGTAGCCTACAGTAGGATGGCTAGACGTACATACCCTTTGGACAGTACCGGTAGACTGTATGTAGCAAACATGTCATGCGCAAGGAATTGCAAGGAGGTCCATTTATAACGTAAAAGTACTCTAACGAGTTACTTTCTCACCAGGTAACGCTGTAACGTAACAAGTGTTTTTAAAGGTAACGTAATCTAACACTAGTCCTGACTTAATCTCTAGAGCCAGATTTTCAAATGATGTATATTCACCCAATTTGACAAACTTGGACTCATGCGCAAAACCACCGGGGTGGCATGGGGTGGCAGCTGCCACCCTAAAAAAAGTCTTGCCACCCTACAATGGGTGTCCTGCCACCCCATTTGTCAGAAATGTCTTCTATAATATAACATTGCATTTTATTGAATTGTAATTCTTTGCTATAATTGTTACGGTGTTACGGTGGTAACCCAACATTTTCAACATATTTGAGACCCCCTTACTCCATTAAATGGTTGAGTCCGGCTGGGAGCTCCTGTCACCGTTCTGTGAAAGTGAAAGCACCAGCATTGTCAGCAGTCCGAGTTAACGACAGAGCAGTCACATATGGAGGAATCCTAGTTGAAAGAAGGTAGCCTACTATACGTTTACTAAACATTTTACACAACATGTTATAATATTGCATTAGTAGCAGCCATTTATTAGTTAATAGTCCAGTTGTCAGTGTAATGCAATCTATTTTCTTGTTATTAAGTAAAGTAGCTTAGCTTGAAAATGTACAGATGAAGTAGCTGGGGACGTAGGCTATTGGGTATGCTTGTAGCAAGCTGCCATGTAAATTGCAATGATGCTTGTCCTGATAGCTAGTTAGCAAAGGGATGTCAGGTGGTAGATTGCCTATGGATAATAGAATCTGTGAATATAGACAATTTGGTAAGGTGTATTGTGAAAGTATTTGGGTTTTACTAAGCAATATATTTTCAGTTAGTAAGGCAATAGTAGCTCAGTAATTATCAAGAGGCTAAGGCATTACAGATTAAAATCAGCATTACCTTCTACTCCAAAAACAAAAAGATGATGACAGAGTTGAACTCTATGCTATGCAAATGCTAACATTGCACTTTACATTTTCACAAGAAATGCATTCATGTGTATTAGAAGTGTTGGCTAAATGAATATAGTGGAAAGTAATAACAAATAACTAAACTGGATACTGGATAATTACATTTAGATATGGATATCTTTCAGTGAATTCAGTGTTTTGGAATTGTAATACTAAGTTTAAGTAAACAAAAACTGATGGCACTGTTCAAATATCAGATTCTCTTTAAAAGATAAACCACTATCAATATTGTAATTTCAGGTCCCAGATAAGAAAATGAAAAGAAAAGGTGCCATGAGAAATTTCTTTGTGAAAAAGTCAACCACCAGCAGTTGCAGCAATGAACAGTCAGACAGGCAGTCACAAGGAAAGGAAGAGAGACAAGAAGATGACAAAGCCCAAAGCTCAGACTGTCAGAATATGGAGGTAATAATAATAATAATAATACACTTTATTTGTATAGCACCTTTCATACACAATGTGCAACTCAACATGTTTTACAGTTAAAAACATTTGAACAAATGATGAAGGAAAGAAATGCAATTAAACAAAAATAAATAAGAAACAATGAAAAACTAGGTAAAAGCCATGAAAAAAAATAAAAACCATTATTGTATTGGAGTTTGGTGGGACTAACCGACCGGGATTCCAACCCAGGCGTTTGGTGGGATTCTAACCCACCAGGATTCCAACCCAAATATTCCATCCAAATTATTTACCTTTGGTGGGATACTAACCCACCGGGACTCAAAACCAGGCTTTTAGTGGGAGTCTAACCCACCGGGACTCCAACCCAGGCATTTGGTGGGATTCTATCCCACAAGGACTCCAACCCAAATATTCCCAAATTATTTACCCAGGCGTTTGGTGGACCTCTAACCCATCGGGACTCCAACCCAGGCGTTTGTTGGGATTTTAACCCACCAGGACTCCAACCCAGGCGTTTGGTGGGAGCTTAACCCCCTAGGACTCCAACCCAGGCGTTTGGTGGGACTCTAACCCACCGGGACTCCAACCCAGGCTTTTGGTGGGACTCTAACCCACCAGGACTCCAACCCAGGCGTTTGGTGGGATTCTAACCCACAAGGACTTCAACCCAAATATCCCCAAATTATTTACCCAGGCGTTCGGTGGAACTCTAAGCCACCGGGAATCCAACCCAGGCGTTTGTTGGGATTTTAACCCACCAGGACTCCAACCCAGGCGTTTGGTGGGAGCTTAACCCCCTGGGACTCGAACCCAGGCTTGTGGTGGGACTCTAACCCACCGGAACTCCAACCCAGGCGTTTGTTGGGAGTCCAACCCACCGAGGTAGAGCCACAAAAAGACAACCCAGCCCCCCCAATCCCCCCCCCCCCCGGCTGACATTCCCAGTCCAGCAGGTCCACATGGTTTGTCTCAGATCAGATTTATATGGCTGCATTTATATATATATATAGCAAAGCTAATAAAATTATTTTTAAAGCTATTTAAAAAAAGTATTCTATAGGATTTCTGTAGAGGAATCAAACCAATTTCATTTCATTGTAAAAGTTTACTAAAATCTTTTTTTTCTTTTTCCAGATATTTCTAAGCAACAAAGTGATGGACCAACTCAACCAACCCTGAAAGCATTTCCCAAAACTCTCCAGGGTGGAGCCAGGCAATGTTTCCATGAAGAGTGGTACAAAGAGCACTCATGGCTTGAGTACCCGCAATCTAAAGATGCAGCATATTGCTATCCTTGCAGGCATTTTTCACTACGTAATGTCCCCAAGAGTGTGTTTATGTCAGTAGAGGGTTTCTCAAATTGGAAAAAAACAACATTTAAGGATAGTGGATTTTGTCGTCATGCAAAATCTGAGCATCATATCAATGCAATGCTAGCATGGAAAGAAAATAAAAATACATCAATGGTAGGATTGATGGAAGCAGAAAATAGGAAAAAGGTACTTGAAAATCAAAAATACATTAAAACATTCGGTGAAATACTATGTCTTACAGCAACCCAGCCTATTGCACTGCGGGGTCATAGGAAGTCTTCTGATTCAGAAAACAGTGGCAATTTTCTTGAGATTTAAGAACTCATAAACAAACATGACCCGTTAGCAAAAACAAGATTAGAAGATCAAGACAAAAATGCCAAATATACCAGCAGCATTATACAAAATGAAAGGATTAGCGTTTTAGCAGGGATGGTGAGAGAGGAGATCATTAAAGAGGTCAAAGAAAGTAAACAATTTAATGAAATTGTCGATGAAACCAAAGGTGTAAAAAAAAAAGAACGAATGTCTTTTGTTCTTCGGTACTATTACAATGGAACAGTGCACAAAAGTTTTTTAGAGTTTCAAGAGGCAGAAAGGCTGCATGCTACAGGTTTAACAGAAAAGGTATAGAATGTTTAGAGAGGCATGGCTTGAATTACAAAGAAAATTTAGTTGGGCAAGGCTATGACGGAGCAGCTGTCATGAGCAGGAGACACTCAGGCCTACAAGCAAGAATTAGAGAGGTAGCCAGTCATGCGTTTTATGTACACTGCAGTGCACCCTGTTTAAACTTGGTAATAGTGGACAGTGTAAAATCTGTGCCTAAGGCGGGAATGTTTTTTTGCTTTGTTGGAAGGACTGTATGTTTTTATGTCAGGGTCCTGTGTTCATAGTAAATGGCTGGAGGTGTAAAAAGAAATGTTTGAAGGTGGTGGAACAAGGGAGCTCCAGCGTCTTAGTGATACAAGATGGGCATGTATGTATGTAACATGTCGCAATGTGATGGATAGGTTGCCTGCTATTGTGCGTGTTCTTGAAGACATTTCACATGAAGACAACCCAGATAGAGCTTTGGAGGCCAGAGGGATTCTGCTTCAGATTGATCTGAATTACATTGGATGTCTTTGTTGTGTTCCGCAAGATTTTGGGGGAATCAGTTTTTGTCGGACATGCTCCACTCAACAAAAGTTGACCTTTCTAAAGCTGTTGAGTTGGCAGAAATACTCCAACAGACTAAGAGATTATCGTAGTGAGCCCTCTTTTGAGGCTCTCTGGGGTGAAATAGTCAACGTATGTGAAAGTAGCAGCAGAAAAGAGACTCACTAGTCTCTTTGAACTATTGCATTTTTTGGAACCAAATAAGACAATTTTTTTGGAGCTGTATAGTTTATGTAAAATAGCTGCAGTATTGCCTGTCAGTAGTGCTTCTTGTGAGCGAAGTTTCTCAACTCTAAAGTTGGTCAAGAATCACTTGCGTTCTACCATGGTTGAGAACAGATAAACAAGTCTTGCTATACCAAGTATAGAGTCAAAATGTGCAAAGGGTCTTGATCTGGATGAGTTTGTAACATGATTTGCTCTCCAACACAATATCCATCCATCCATCCATCGTCATCTGCTTATCCGGAGTCGGGTCGCGGGGGCAGCAGCTTCAGCAGGGAAATCGCATTTCCCGAGCCACATTGGAAAGCTCTGACTGGGGGATCCTGAGGCGTTCCCAGGCCAGTGTGGAGATATAATCTCCCAGGGGGCATCCTTACCAGATGCCCGTACCACCTCAACTGGCTCCTTTCGACCCGAAGGAGCAGTGGCTCTACTCCGAGTTCCTCTCGGATAGCTGAGCTTCTCACCCTATCTCTAAGGGAGAAGCCAGCCAC
>JAODLL010076100.1:0-15000 GCA_026546735.1 Forbesichthys agassizii | reverse complement strand
TACATTATAGCCTGGTCGCTAGAAGCAGACTGACGGCCATTTGAAGGATATCTAAATCGCGTTTGCTTCTGCAGCAGCCCTGCATTTAGCAAAAACATGAACGTTTTCAGACTAACCGGCGATCTCTCCCATTTAGCTGCCATCATCATCTTGCTACTAAAAATATGGAAAACCAGATCGTGTGCTGGTGAGTACTGTAGTTTTTTTAACTTAACATTTGTGTCATTTTTGTGTGATTACAGCTGGCTGTGATGTTATGCAAGTTAATGTAGTGGTAAGCGGGTCAAACTGAATAACGGTAGCCGGCTAGCTAACTCCAAAACCGGCCAGCTGTGCATTAGGAAATGTGTTTTGGTTAGCCTGCCTGCCTTGTCTTGGCATCCCTTCATAAGAATAAATAATAAACAAAAACGGCGTCTATCCATTTCGACAGGGTGCTAGTGTGTAGAACTGTCCTTTTGTGGCGCAAGTACCGGTAGCCTTTTGCCAGCTTTGTTTTGGGCCCAGCAGGTCCTGCACCCCAGTAGGCACACTGGGCTTTGGCAAGAGAATGGCAAGGACAGACATTGGTGCTGTGGCATATCATGCTTCACAGTGCCAATTCTGGAGCTAAACAGCTAAGTTTGGACCAAGTGTAACCATTGACGTGGCGGACATGTCAGTCAATAGAAGTAGTTTGTATAGATCGATACTGTAGCGTTATGTGTCATACATTACGCATACATAACGTAAACGTTACGTGATTATTGGTGCAACTGTGCTGTCTGCTTTTATATTGTAGGGGTCAAAGGATAGTGCAGTATAAATATCAGCAGTAGCATCAGTACGGAAGGCATTCACTTGAGATCACTGACAGTATTTGGTTACTAACGAATTCTATATATTTGTCTTCAATTAATTATAATTTTGTTACAATTTATGTACTTATCAAACACACTGTCTGTAACGGGGTGTGACTAATAAGGAGCATGTTATCACCGTTTGTTTGAGGTGACAGGTAGCCAGGTAGATAAAGGCATTGGGCAGGGCAGCTGCGTGTCTATGGTTGGGTAAAGGTGTCCGTGATGACAGTGCAGCTTCATTAGACAAGCATGTCGCATACTTTGTGATACTAATTTACACACTCTTGTATGCAGTTCCAGCACAGACCTTGTTCCCTGAGGGTCTCATCCGTCAACAAATGAAATATCCAGAAACAATTTTGCATTTTGTGTGCTGTTAGCATATTACATTTATTTAACAATTATGGCATGGCATGCAAGTTAACTGCATGAATAACCAGCGTTCTGTAGACTTTCACAAAGGTGAAATGTCACCCATATATTGAACTTTTCATCTGCATCTTCACAGGTATTTCAGGGAAAAGCCAGATCCTTTTTGCCTTGGTGTTCACCACTCGCTACCTGGACCTGCTCACTTCCTTCATTTCTCTCTATAACACCACTATGAAGGTAAGACAGCGACATGTGCTTCCTATTGTCTGCAGCAGTTCTTGTTAAATGCAGCCGGCACACCTTTGTTGACAAAGGATTCTAATGAATCTGTAAGACGTGTCTGGTTGAGATCTCAAGCCTATAGTAATACGTTTGTCAAACAAATGTTGTTTGCCACTGAATTCTCATTGCATTTATTGTTCCTTCTTTGTTTGTATTTTCCATCTCTTGTGTATAGTAGAGTATTCTAGCAATAGCTTGTAGCACTGTAATCAACACACAGTGAAACTTGATACTAGATGGATCTGCAGCAGAGGCAGGCGTCCTAAAGTGACATCACACCAGTGGGTGTGACATTATTATATTGGTTATCAATAACGGCCCTGTGATTGTCTTGTCTGCAGATGGTGAACCTATTAAAAGTAACATTGTATGCACAAAGAACATAACATTATGTTGATGAACAAATGGATCCTCAAATTGATACCTCCATTAACCCATTATGACCTTGACCTCAAAGATTCACACCACACCCAATGTGGGAAGTGTTTCAGGCATAAGAACCTTGTCAGATACTGTTTGTCTGAAGAATAATGCGGACGTCAGTCACCTTTTTGTTTAACAAGACCATTTACATTTTTGTTTAGATGTAACCATACCACAACATTGGTAGTGAAGGGTTTCATTAAGGAGTTATTTTTGCAAAGTAACTTTCTGTCACCACAGTTAGTGTCAAGGAATATGTAGGGGTTAGGCATCTTTGTAAAGGATCCACAACCTCCCAGGTAGTAGTCTAACCACTAACCTGTCCCAAAGGAGCGAGACTATTATCAGGTATGATCTTCATTTCAGATAATTTACGTCGGATGTGCGTACGCCACCGTCTACCTGATATACGTGAAGTTCAAGGCCACGTATGACGGGAACCATGACACGTTCCGAGTGGAGTTCCTGGTCGTCCCCGTTGGAGGCCTGGCATTCCTGGTTAACCACGACTTCTCTCCCCTGGAGGTGCGGACCTCTGCAGGGCCATCTATTGTTTTCAGAGATGCTGTGTAGAGGGTTTCTCTTTCACTAGAACTAAATCAAAGACCTCTGTCTCTCTCATGTCTTTTAGATCCTGTGGACGTTCTCCATCTATCTGGAGTCGGTGTCCATCTTGCCCCAGCTCTTCATGATCAGCAAGACTGGTGAAGCAGAGACCATCACCACTCATTACCTGTTCTTTCTGGGCCTCTACCGCTCCCTCTACCTCATCAACTGGATATGGCGCTTCTATTTCGAGGGGTTCTTTGACATGATTGCCATCGTTGCTGGAGTAGTGCAAACCATCTTGTACTGCGACTTCTTCTATTTGTATGTAACGAAAGGTGAGTCAGCCCGCCATCTCTATTGATATATTTGCATTGCCAGTCCGAATCATATTTTTGGCACATCCAAATTGCATCCACATTTGTTTTTGCAAGTCTGAACAGCAGAAAACCACATAAAATTCGATTTTTGCAAATTGGATCCAAACTACAATCGGAGATGGTTTGAAATGCAATTAAAATCAGATTTATACAGATGCATCTCACTCAGTTTGAACTCTCTGGCTGCTCAAATCGGATTTCCAATTGTTTTTTGCGGTAGGCTACTTGCAACGCTCTTTCTGCACATGAAATCCCATCGTGACTACAGCGACGAACAACACCATTTGGGCTACTGTGTGTACGGGCCTCCTCTGTCACACACCGCTGATCACTGGTGTGCACTAGACAAACTCACTGACAGAAGGGGCTGGTATACATTGAGATGATCCGTGCTGTAACAGTCTTCTACGTACATCGGGAGAGAGTTATAAGTGACAAAAAAAAATCACTGTCACTGAGTTTGTCTGGTGCAACGGAGGAGTTCTGCACCTCGACTTAGCAGCGAGATTGTTTGGATGGTGAGATGATAAACCTCAATTTCTCCTGCATCTTCGTTGTTAAACCGCACCACGTATACTGATGCCTACGTCGTTACCACAGCAACCCATAGGTGATGTCTGGATAAACATGTTTGATCTAATCACTTGTAAATAACTGTGTGGACAGTTGTCTCTTAAGATCAGGGATGCGTTTCCCAAAAGCATTTTTTCAACTTGCATGGTTAGAACTACAGTGTTGCCCAAAACTTACGTAGTACAATGCATCGTTAAAGGACACAGGTGTTTCCCAAAACTATAGTTCCAACAGTCTTTGTAAATTGTGCTCTCCAGGTGTCATTAAATGTGTAGTTTGTGGTGACTCTATAATTAGGCCTATTAGCAGGACATGTCTCGAATGTTGCTGTACATACAGTAGTCCAAGTATTTTGAACATTTAAATTTAGCATAGTTGTAAAAGTAGACCTACTTTTAAATGTATTGTTTCTCAGTAGACCTACATGAGTAGACTGTGCACCTGTGCCTATGCCTACAGTTTACTAAACGGTTCATATGAAGGTATGAGAACAAAACAAAATATGAAAAAGCACAACTTTTTCCCCTTTTATGTAGCATATGTCTGTTTCTGTCAAGAGGAGATTTGTTGCCGTTATTAATAGTGTTTTGAACCTTCGTTGATAGACTATCAATCACGTTGATGCATGTATCAAATCACTAACACGCCGTTTGAAGCATGTTGGCAATTAATTTGTATGTATTCTGTATGAATAGTATAAATACTTAGGCTACACAAAGCATATTGCACTGAATGCAATTTATGCCTATTGCTACATAGGCATACAACACCACTTGTCTATCAATTTAAAATGTAATCATAGAAATAGGGGCTTATCCCTTCACCTGTGGAGGGCTTTCTAACGTCATGTCTCTCTTTTAGTGCTGAAAGGGAAGAAGCTGAGTCTGCCAGCTTAAGTGCCAAAGAAGTGTTTTGGCAGACTCCGTGAGGGGAGGGGAGGAAAAGGGAGTTAGCCAGAACACTGTTGCTGCCCCTAATCCCATCTGCTCCCTCTCCCTCCTGTGTAAGATGCCTGAGACAGAGAGCTAAAGGGAGATGCTGTCAGTTGGCCTTGCGGCTTTATCCCATCCAGATATGTGCGGTCTGAATAGCTGCAGGCCTCCTTGTTATGGCCTTTGGATTTCTGTTTGATGCATATTGCCATACCCTTTTTTTATTACTCTGTAAAAAAAGAAAGTGAGAAGTTTTCTACATAGAAGTGTACTCTAAAGATATGACACTTACTAGTAAATAAGGGGTTAAATGTGTACCTGCCTGGCAGTGTAAGGTATGGTGGAATACTCGTGGTGGAATATTATTGACTCGTATGTTTGTAATAGTCTTTGCAATCTGAATAAATGTGTTTTTTGATTGAAGGCAAATTAGTTAGGTCCCAGATAATCTCGCCATTGGTTAGCAATGTGTACCCCCCCCCATCAATACATTGTATAAATATGTTAGATAGGCAATGTTGAAGTTTATACCCCACATAAATCTAGATTGATATATTGTGCTAATGCCTCCAAAAATATAAATGATTTTCATTCAATATATTGAATCAGGATATTGAGGCCTGTCATGACTTGATAAAATTGCTTAGAAACTAACATCTTTATTGCTGTAGAAATTGGCTTTCTTAATTTAAAGTCCATATAGCCATTGCCTCATGGCTGGCAGTGTCCTCATGAATTCTACACCATTTCATCTCAATATTTCTGTTAAGTATTGTGTGGATTATTATTGCAAATGTAAGCATTTAACAGTGGATTACAGTACACTTTCCAATTAAGTGTCTCTAGAGTGATCATTTTTAAATAAGAAAATATCGTTGTTGACATGAGTTTGATCCTATTCCCACTGTTAATTTGGAGTGCAAATTGGTCCAAACACATCCTCTTGTTTATTTTATCATGCAAATCATTCCAATTATTATGTTTTCTTAGTAGGCCTCCATATTTGCATGATGCCTCCACAAAATAAAATATTTTATGGAAAATATTTTCTTGTATTCATTAAAATTAAAGTGGTACTTTTTTTATTGCACAAGTTGCACACATGTCTAAACAAGTATTGTGTGTGATGAGGACTGATTTCAAATATCTAAACAAGCATTGTGTGTGGTGACTGATTTCAAATAAAGTAGCACAACTTTATCAACGCTGCATAAACCGCACAACAATTATGGCTAATGGTAATTTTTCTACCTGTAAGGAGGAACCCGGAAAAACGTGTGTATCCATGCCGTGCTACACAATGCCACCAAATAGATTACATTTTACCCTCTCATGCCACTAAGATGATTTAGTGCAGTGGTTCCAAAACTGGGATCCAAGCCCCCCTAAGGGGGGCGCTAGAGATTACAGTACTCCTTGATCTAATTTTCTATGAGGTCAAACTAATTTCATTTGTGCCAGACTCTAATTTAATTGTAAAATGTATACATTTTAAAATGTTAAAAAGCATGCAATGCCAAGGCCAATCTAACAACAACAATTTAGCTAATAACATAATAATTTAAGCAGTAGGCTACTTCAAATATATCAGATCAGCGGGGGTTCATCATTTCTTTTTACGGGGGGCTCCAAGGGAAAAAAAAAGGTTGGGAAATACTGGAGTGACTTTGGTTCAACTCTCATTCATGCTCGTGTGACGGAGATCGTCCGTCCCCCTCCGGGAATTGAACTCCGATATCCCAGGCAGAGAGCAGACGCTCTTACAAGGCAAGCCAAAAACCCATGGGCCCTGGCCTGCATCGCCAGAACGTCCTATGAGGTGTCGGAGAGTGAGGATTAGCGCCGCACAGCTACCGGGTGGCCACCGCTACACTCGTCTCGAAATTATTGTGAAAATACAATATTTACGACAGTTTAATTAATATATTACCAATACAATGAACTGTAAAATAACATATTTAAATGCATTATAAGGTATCCTGTAACTGGGCACATAATATTGTAAACGTAACGATATCTGTATCAGCCGGAACCTTTGATTTGAGAAGTTAGGATTATTTAATTGTAGGACCGGACCAGTGATCTTGCCACTACCGTACTGGCACTGGTCCTGTCTTGCGCATTTGTTGTCGATGGAACAAGTCTTTCTGGAAGGATATACACGCAACTGAAATGAACTCGGATAATTCAAGAGGAAACTGTGAGTAATATTACTCAAAAATGCATGTGGATGTATCGTACGGTACCGTACTGGTAGTACCGTACGGTACGGTATACATGGTCGTGTGTGCAAAGCTAGTACAACTAGTACAGTCCCTAAACGATTCAATAATACCAGTATGATCCCAAAGCCATGTACTCAGCTGACTCAATCGTATTTTAAAATATGTGGACGAACAAGGCCATTTTTGAAGGGATCTACGATCTAGGCTTCCTCCCTTATTTTGATCCAAAGCGTGATCCAAATGTGCTCTGCTCTACATCATCACTGTCTCATTATTTCAAATTATCCGGAAAAACACGACCGAGGAAGCTATTATGATTTTCCTATGGAATGGGATCAATGTTCTATTATAGCCTCTATACCGTAGTTGTATAGTTATTTCAATATAATCATTGCATTTCAATATAACAATGTGGTGGCTTGGCATTTATACTTTGCATATTTTGGTTTCCAGCAATCTCCAATAAACTACCATACTGTAGTGTAGGCTACTCTCTGGTACAGTATATCCACTAGCAGGCAGGGTCGGCTCCAGAATGAGTGGAATGGGTGGGCATTTGAGTTTCTCAAGGGTGCACACATTTACAAAGCAAATGAGAATGTAAATAAGAACAGCTGCATAAAGATGTACTGTACCCAGCGTGCTATTCAAGTAATGGGCAATACTTAATATATATACTTATATATATTAAATCATATATTGAATAAGACAACAAGTCCAATTGAATACATAAAGCAAAAATGTATACAGGTAACCACAAAGTTTGTACAGTATAATATGCATTTTCAATGTTAATTATCATGTCACTGCGCATTATTGTACATTTCAGCATTCAGCCCCTTCACGTCAGCAGGGGCGTTGTTTAATCAAAAGCCAAAGTATGTAAAGGTGACATGACATCTGAAGGATATAGATTTGAGTTACATTTTAGGGGGAGACATTAAGTGGGGTGTCTAGGGGTTCTGCCCCCAGGAAATTCAGTCAAAAACTGAATATCCAGCATTCTGGTGAATTGTTATGCACCTTTATTAAGTTATGGGTCAGTATGATCGCAAATGCTATCAGTGAATAATAAATAATGCATTTAGCTTCCGTGCATGTATTTCAGTGAATCATAATGTATTTCATCCGCCGTGTCTTGAAAACAATAATACAATCAAAAACGCGCTCCTTGTTTCTTTCCGTCTTAAAGGGAGAAGCATGCAAACATTGCATCTGACCGGTCTTAATGAGTTAACAGGGTTTTTTGCGATACATTGTTTAACATTTAGTTTGAATTTGTTAACTAGCCAATATGGCAAGTGATCGGTGATTACATTGTAGGTGGAAGGTGTATCTGGACTGGCGCAGATCGGCATGCTCGCTCTTGCAGTGCATTCTGGGACTTGTATTTTCAGCGATGTCCGTCAATCATATAACGATGGGCCAGTTATGATAGATACATATTTTCTAGCGGGCTGGATTAAATTGTGTCGCGGGCCTTGATTCTGACACATGTGCAGTAGTAGGTCTATTTAAATTTGTACAGCGCTTTTGCATTTTACGGACGGCATTGCGCTGGAGGCATAGTAGACTACTGTAGTGGTGACATTTCATAGAAGGCATGTTGTTGATGTTGGATGACAACGACATACATTCTAGACCTTTTTCTCTGCTATGTCTCGTAAAACTCCTTGTTTTTTTTCCAAACATGAAGACGTGGTGTTGGGGCAGCTACGTAAAATACAATTCACAGCCAGACTTTCTCACGACATCTTTCATGTTGTCTCTTTGTTTTGATGACGCCCAGTTTGGTAACGCTAGGCCTGTCGCGATAATTACTATATCGCCTTATCGTTCGATATATGGAAATAACCTCAGATTATTCTGACCGCGATAATATTGTATTTTGCTGACATAAGTTAAAGTGCTGCGCTGCTCCTGTGCTAGTCTCTCGCACGCGCACAGCGCAGACAGCGACAGCTGATACGTGATCTTCAAGGACAATGAGTAGGCTATTGTATTGTTTGGGTAAAGGTATTTTTCCCGACGACTGTATAATTCCAACAAACTACGTTTAGAGGAATAAATAAAAAAATGTGTTTGTTTTATTCTCTTAAAGGTTTGTTGCCTACCTACTTTGCCAAGAAATTAAATGAGGACCAGGATACGCACCTATCTACTTCCAAATTAAAGCCCTGTATATGTAAAAACACATCTATTGAAAATAATGATTTCACTATTTAGATGACAGAAAGTACAAAATATATAATTTAAAGTATTAGTCTAATAATTAACTTCAATAACTTTGACTTGGGGCCTAACTATAAGTTAAATATAACTATGGGTTATTTACATCAGAGAGGGATACATTTTTTGTATTCATCCCATTGTAAATTGATGAAACAGATAATGATAGGCTACAGTAATTCGGCTAGTTCACACAGAAAGCAGTGCCCGTACTGTATGGGAAAATGTACAGATTTATTTTATCTGCCACTTGACTATCCTAGTTGGCACTCTCACCTAGGCACATCATAGGGTTAGGGTGTAAGTGTCAACAATGAAGGTTGCCGTGGAGGAGTTTGAGGGCACACTGTTTTATTTCCACCATTGGTTTACTGTTTTACCACGCTACTCTACATTGACATGTACATTACATTTACAAGTAAACCTTGTTCAAAACAATCAAATTCCTATAACTATTTATACGCAGGCCCTCCTCTTACTCTCTCCTGCCTGCGTCTCCTGGTACCTCCAATACGACTAGTCTCTGCAGCAATATGGCAGACTATGAAGGAGAAAGTTGTGGCAGATTATGGGATGATTGAAGAGTTTGTGTCCATGGTCACCGATGCAGTTCCTGAGATACTGTCTTTTACACAGAAGAGCCAACTTGTTCTTGGGCTTAGGGCACAGGTAAGGATCAACAGGGGTGAGAACAAATGTCAGTAGAAATCTACTTTATTTTCAATTCAACTTTATTTAGGGAGAAAATTATTTAATTTCACTTTAATTGCCTGATTTATTCCGCATCAAATCTACGCATGCCATAACCTATACAACGACTTTGCTACCCCTTTGCGAGCATTTATACTTGTACGCTGGTGTGTCAGCCACACGAACCTGTGCATGTTGACGGCAATTGTAAAGCCTTACTACACAGAAATGGCCTAATGCCTAAGCTCATGCAATAGAATTGTGTAAATATTTTGAAATAAGCATATCAAAAACATTTCTTCTCCGTGAATATCTTAGTTACACCATGGGAAACTATTTGTACCGATAGAAAAAGTTTTGTTGATTGTGTTATCGCTGCCCCAACAACAAGGAAATTCTCTACTCTAGTTATGAGTTAAATTGTAGTATTCTTGGTTAATGTTAAAGGCATGTCAAAAATGTATTTCAGTGAATCTCAAAATTACACAAAGATTGTCCAAGGGAAACTATTGTTGTATGTCCAAGACATAGCTAAAAACATGGCTAATGCCAAAGTACTCTGGCATAATGCAGCATCATCTGCAAGACAGTTGATGCTGCATGCGTTGCTGTGATGCGTAATGGTAAAATATTTGTGCCGGTGCACAATCAGGCAATGGCATAGGGTACGCAGCTACACAGAACCTAAGATGTAGCTTTAACACATAAATCAACCTTTATGTGCTGGGTTTCAGCTGATCTTGGATTTATGCCGGTTGGAGGCAACATCTGAAATCATTCAGCCACACCTGGACAGGATGCAGACCCTTATGGCGTCATGCTTAGTAGAGGTGAAGTTATGCAGATTTTATTTTTTTATAATTAAATTAATTGAAGAATGTGTTCCAAATCATATGGTGATAAACTTGATTTGTGCTTCTGCAGATATTTGACATTCTGTTTTTTTTTTTTTTTTTTTTTCCTAGGGTGCTGCAGCATATGTGAAACTGCCTATCTCTAAATTCACAGCTCTCGTTCAAACATTACTGACAGATCATACAAAGAAACAGGATTTCTTTCAGGTCAGCATTAATGTGTAATCTTGTTGATGTTGACAATAATCTTAAAGAATGTGTACTATGAATTACTGTAGACTGACAATATTAGTTTTGCTTTAGTCTGAAACATTTTATGTAATTTTCTGTTTGAATATGCAGAAATGTACTTGTTTTTACCATCAATATTGAAATGGTCAGACATCTGATTGTTTGACTGTTTAATTTAATATTAAGCCTTTGTGAATGACGAAACCATCATATTTCATGTCCATCAGAATGCATTTCTTGAAGATTTTGGTCCCATGTTTGATGAAGCATTGGTTACCTTGATGTTCCATTTACTGTCCAGGCTTGAAAAGCTTCTTGCTCTTCAACCCCTCCAACAGGTAGTCAAACAAGACCAAAACTATCACTTTGATATACATTTGTGACAGTTTGTTAAAGGTAAATGTGTGTGCTATTCTTGTTTCTTTAGGTTGCCACCATGCTGTTTGGTGTTCCTTCAGTTTTAGAGGAGTGTATGAAGTTGGTATCTTCCTGTCAAGAGCTCAAAACCTTGCTGCAATACCAACAAGACCTCAATCACCTAAGTGATGGTAAGACTTTTCAGATAATCTGATCATATTTTAAGGTTTTGTGAAATTTTAGTCTAGTCTTGCTAATGGTTCTTCTATATCTTGTTCCCTTTTTAGATTGTTCCTTTGATGGTACCTCTATTATTTCAGGATTGAATGTCTCTTATGTGGAAAAAATGTGGTCAGTCAAAGAAAAGCCACATTCGGAAGCCCTTGCCTTGTATGATATTATTTCATGTACCCCAGAAAGAGAGACCCAAGGTGAGACTTTGGAAAATAAAGCTGTAACAATTGTAGATGAGAAGAGCAGAGACATGACATGTATCCCTACAAAATATGGAGAAAATCAGTCTTCTGATGAAGAGATACAAGTCAAAAGTAAGGAAAATATAGACTTTTCCAAAGTCTACAGTGAGATGTTTCATAAAAAGTGCAGTGTCCTGTTGACAAGACATGATAATCTAATATCTTTGCAGTCTAGACCTGTGAGACAAAACAGGGGTGTGAAAATGAACATGTTTTTGTTGCAAAAGAAAAGAAGAAGTTGTGAGGACACCCCTGCATTGCAAGCTTCTATACCAGGTGGAACTTCAATCTCTTCGTATGCAGCACCTCTTAGTGAGATTGATTCACAATCCAGCTGCTCTGATGAGGACCCTTCCTTTAGAGCACCTAGTGACGTTAGCAGTTCAAGTGAGTTTGAGTCACAAAGGAACAGCCTAAATGAGGACCCTTTCTTTTCAGCACATAGTGAGGAAGAGGTTTTAACAGATGTAGTAGGTGTTGTTTCGGTTGTCAAATCTGCCAGTGCCAGAAAGATCCATGTTAGAAAGGGAAAGCGATGTTACATTTGCAAAGATTATGTAACCTCATGCATGCAACAGCACATGTTAATTCATTTTCCAAACGATGATTACAGCTGCCCTCAATGTGGTAAAAAGTACAAGAGGTGGTCATCTTTTAGACAGCATTTACAGTTATGTTGCTATGAAACCCAACAAACCTGTTCTTTTTATAAATGTAATGAATGTACAAAGACCTTCCGTTACAATATATTGCTGAATCAGCACAAACGGACGCATAACCCACTCTATTGTGAGAGATGTAGGAAAGTGGTAGGAGATGCAGAAACATTAGCAAGGCACAAGGTTTCTCACACAGCGTTCCAGTGCACTTTGTGTGAAGAAAGCTGTCATCAATTTAAACCCATAGTAAATCATTACAAAAATGTCCATAAACTCACTGAACCGTTCAGATGCAACCATTGTCCAAAAAGTTTCACAAAGCTGCGTTTTTTCATCAGACACGAGTGGAGACATTTAGGACTCCTCCCATTCCAGTGCCCTCAGTGTTCAATGAAATTTAAAGCCTATGCAGATCTTTCTCCTCACATGAGAGTACACACAAAAGAGAAACCTTTTGTTTGTCTGGACTGTGGCAGGGCCTTCCGCTACAGTTGTAACCTAGCTCGACATCGTAGAGTTATCTCCTGTAAATCTCGGAAAGTGAGCCAGCGTCCTTCCAAGAAATGTCGGTCTGTGTCACAGACGTCGCGAAAAAAGTCATTTTCCGCATCAGTAAGTACACAAAGTGCAATTCCATCTGATGTATCTAACGAGGACTTCTCTGATGTGGCTCCTGTTGGTACTTCCAGTGATGTCACATGCTCCAAGAGAATGGATGAGGCCCCTAATTGTATGGCACCTAGTGAGGGTGTAGATTTATCTTCTGGCTGCAAAATAGGCAATGCTTCACGTGGCACATCTGCCAGAACAGAACAGTCCAATGTACCACCACAGAGAAGACAATGTTGCATTTGTAAGGAGTATGTGAAGACCAACATGCAACTTCACATGTTAATTCACTTTCCCAATAGTGATTACACCTGTCCTCGATGTGGTGCTAAATTCAAGGGGCTAGCATCTTTACGGCTGCATTTAAAAAAATATTGTTATAATCAGCAGCTGGTGGAACCAGGTCAGGCACAGGAAGGACAGTCTATTTTTAAATGCAGTCAATGTGAAATGGCCTTCAGGTACAAGCTCTCTCTGGATCAACACAAACGAACTCATGACCCACTTTACTGTGAAATGTGTAGGAAAGTTTTACGAAACCCTGAAACATTAGCACGCCATAGGGTTTCTCATGTAGCATTCCAGTGTACTCTGTGTGAAGACAATTTTCCTGAATTTAAGCCCTTAGTGAAGCATTACAACAATGTCCATACACTCACTGAACCATTCAGATGCAACCATTGTCCAAAAAGTTTCACAAAGCTGCGTTTATTCATCAGACACGAGTGGAGACATTTAGGCCAGCTCCCATTCCAGTGCCCTCAGTGTTCAATGAAATTCAAAGTCGATGCAGATCTTTGTGCTCATATGAGAAGGCACACACAAGAGAAACCATTCCTTTGTACAGACTGTGGCAAGACCTTCTCCCAGAGGTCTAACCTGTCACGGCATTGGAAGTTTCTGCACAGCCAGTCTCGGAATGAGAAACTGCACTCTTGCTCACAGTGTGAAAAGTCCTTCAAAGAAAAGGGAGCCCTGAAGAAACACCAAAGGACTAAACACTACAATGAGTTTTACCGCTTCCCATGCCCCTATTGTGGGAAGCTGTACTCTATGTCAGCGATGAAGAGACACAAAATGATCCACACCGGAGAGAAACCATACAAGTGCAAAGAACCTGATTGTGACAAGTCCTTTAGAGAACCTCGTGAATTGAAAAGGCATACCGTACAAAACCATACTGTAGAGAGGCCACATAAATGTGATAACTGTGGAAAAGGTTTTTCAAGACTTGGTTTACTCAGACAACACATGAAAGTACACTCAGGAAAAAAGACAAATGTGTGTCTTGTCTGTGGCAATGCATTTTCATCACGGTATAGCATGAACAGGCACAAAAAGCTCATTCATACAAACATTTGAAGATTTAAATATCTGAGAACAAACTCTCAGTAATGTACTTAGTTACTAAATGTAAACTGCAGTACATGTGGATATAGTAAGCTATAGGTATATATATATAAACAGGTGTTTGTGTGTCACTATAAAATGTATGACACTGTGTCCAGGTCTATTAAAATGTAATTTGTATAATTTGCTGGATGCCATTTTGGGCAAAGCATCTGTACATGCACATACAATGTCTATGTGTATGGTTTATTGTTGTGGAAGATGTACTACACCTAAAGTTGTATACACCTAGGCGCTGATGCAGTCCCATTGAAGTGATCTGACAAACCAGTACATGTTGATCTATCATCAAACCTATAAAATAATGTATTTTTGAATGTGTAAAGATGACATGCCTGCTACTTCAATGTGCATGGCACTTAGTATTCTTTATGGATTCAATCAACACTATCATTTGTGTTTTGCTTTTGACTAATAGTCACTGCTTTAAATGGCTTGTGTGTTGATGTAAATGTGACTTGTACATACAGTATCACATACAGTATCTGCCTATTTTTATTGTAATATATTCTATAATATAATTATTTTTTTAGCTTATGTTTAAGTTATGTGTATTTAGGATACCTGCGATCTATGGTCAAACAAGTAGGGAAAAAATGTATTCCCACCATGTCACCAGTGACATACGCAAGACCAAAAATCTGGTGTCATGCTTAATCCATAAACATGTTAACTAAATGTCTGCTACAGGATATCAACCCACCTGTTTATCATGGTATACTCGATATATTTAAAATTAAGAAGATTGTTATGTGGTTATCAAGTGATTACTCCAAGGGACAACTATCTTCATAATATATTTATAAAATTAATTTAGGATTTAGCTTTTTTCAATATACAGTATCTCACAAAAGTGAGTACACCCCTCACATATTTGCAAATATGTGAGCATATTTTTTCATGTGACAAC
>JAODLL010076089.1:0-16120 GCA_026546735.1 Forbesichthys agassizii | reverse complement strand
CTGAGAAAACCCATTTCGGCCGCTTGTACCCGTGATCTTGTTCTTTCAGTCATGACCCACCCTTCATGACCATAGGTAGGATGGTCCTTTCGGCTGTGATGAGGAAGGAGAGGAGTACTAGGTTTTTTCATTATTTTCTGGGAAACATTCCAGTTGGTTGTACAATTTAGTTAATTTTCTAGGAACGAAAATTGCCCGGAAGATCAAGAGCTTTGCCTTCTGGCTCAGCTCTCTTTTCGTCACAACGGTGCGGTAAAGTGATTGCAATACCGCTCCCACTGCTCCGAATCTCCGGCCAATCTCACGCTCCAATGTCCCCTCATTCGCGAACAAGACCCTGAGGTACTTGAACTCCTTCACTTGGGGTAAGGACTCATTGCCTACCCGGAGTAGGCACTCCATCGGTTTCCTTAATCTTAATCTTAATTGTTTTCATTAATCTTTTATGAATTCTTTGTATGATGTTCTTGTCGTCATGAGTGAAACATATTTAACAATTTTTTTGTCCACAGTTACATTGTCTCACGTAAACACAAGGACAAATCTGACCACTTTCATCCAAAAACAGTTCTGAGAGCTGTCATAATAAAATACATGCATTGCATGCATTACAAACAACAGAAATAGCCCAGAGATATCCTTATATAGTCATATGGAAAACCTAGACCAGAACACATTAAATTTACAGAGGCATTTTTGCACCAGTTATCAGCTCAGTTTCCATGGCAATATTCCCTGTGGTCTATTCATGCATACTCTGGTAATATTGAGTGGGCTCTCTCTACATGCATAAACACCAACCTTGACCTTGAAATGACCTTTAATTGTATGAATGCCACACTGGGACAGGTATTGTTTGTTGCTGTTTCTACATTGTTATTGAATTAGGCTGCTGTCTGTGATTACATTCTTTACCACTATCAGATGAAAATCCAGCCACTTCTCATTACAAACCTGAAATATACAGTAACTTGGGAGGAACCATTGGCACCCCTAGTCCAAGGCAACAAGCTGCCATTTTTCTAAATGTTTCCAATGCTTTCATGTTTTTACGGTGTGACAAATACAAATAATATTTCATTCAGCAGATTGCACCGTTGACAAGACTATGACAATTCTGATGTTCAGATAAAAACAATATAGTAGCAATCTATAAATATGGTAACACTTTACTATGTAACAAAACGTAATCGTCTACTGAATGTAGCTAATGTACATTAATTCACCAAGTCATGCTGCTTTCTAGTTTGTGATAATTAGAGTTTTGCGCCTGGAGCTTTGAAAAATAACATTGAGGTTCTGAAATGAGTGGCAGAGTTAGTGAATCATCAGCACCGATGCACCTTGAGCGTTCCACGTTATCACCTGGTCTGTGTGCACCTGACGTGCACATACAGGTGCTCCCTGAGCTAAAGGAAAAGGAACCAGATGCAATAATTCTAATGGACTGTTTGGTCAGCTTAGAACCTACCTTGGTACTTTTAAGAATAAGGTATTGTATGTACGCATGTACGGTATTTGTGTTTGTGTGTGCTTGCTTGCATATGTATGTACAGTTTGTATGTATGCTACAGTGTATGTGTATGTATGTATGAGTGTGTGTGTGTGGGTGCGCGCACATCACCAAATGGTTGGTTTTTCAACAGTAAACAATCTAATAATGAACAATACCATGGCATTTATTGGACTGATAGTGTGTTGTAACAGATATGGATGTGCAGATGGAAGATTTTAAACATTTGAATGTTTCTCTCAATATTAAATTGGGAGGGATATACTGGACAGGGAATAACAAGTTTGGAGCCTGCTGTTGGGTTTTGTTAAACGAGTCAAACTGATGTGGTTGCACTGCTGTGTCAGAGGCAGTGTTGTTCTTGAGAGCGTACATGTAGCCTACTCACGTCAGCACACTACGCAGCAGAGGGGTCGGGGTGAGCAGTGGCTCCTTCCTTTGGATTTACAGCTAAAGTCACTGCAAGCGACTGTTGTCTGAGGGGATGTTTACAATGGGCCTAATACGGTATGCCAGATTGATTGCTATAGTCCATTTGGGGAGCAGTCTATCGAATCGTCCTTTAAAAAGGGCGTGCACTTTCATCAAAATACTTGGCAAATGATTGGAAGAACAATCTGGTCGTTTTTGCTATCGGCACACCTTAACCACACCGCACACCTAGACCACGCCCGTATTGCTATCGATTCAACACAGATTGGAAACTTCAGTTGCTACTCGGACTCAATCGCAATGATTTCTAGGCTTTCCAGACTGATTCTCGAGGCAGTTAAACTGAAGCGACGCTGTTAACACGATGCTAATCCACATAAAAGCACTGCATTGAGGCCTCAAGGACCTGTTTCAACATAGGAAAAGGGGGCATGGAATGTCCACTTTAAAGCTGTTTGAAGCTGGCGGCTGTGTGTGGGTCTGCCAGCTCCAGGCATGGAAACGAGAGCAAGGGAGCCTCCTGTTGGCAAAGGTTTATTCAAATGGAGTAAATTGCATGCCGGTTGCAATCAATCAAACAGGGTTGGCCCGTGCTACAGGCAAACTAGCGTCGCCTATGGCCTTCGAATATCAAAGGGCGCCCAAAATATGTTAATTCCATTGTCATTAAAAAAATCTGTTTGATAATTTGCGCTGCACGCTTCGCCCCGCATAATCGGCGGAAGCGGTAAGTAGTGTAACGGTGGCCAGTAGGTAGCTGTGCGGTGTTAATCCTCACTTTCCGACACCTCATAGGACGCTCTGGCGACGCAGGCCAGGGCCCATGGGTTTTTGGCCTGCCTTGTAGGAGCGTCCGCTCTCTGCGTTGGAGATCGGGGTTCGATTCCCCGAGGGCGGCGGATGATCTCCGTCACAGCAGCGCGAGCGCTGCTAGTCCTAATCCTTGTGCACACAGTCGGGAAATTAAGGAGCTATGGCATTTACAAGGAGACTGTTACATTTATGAAGAAGAGCCCGAAGGGCTAGAGGTGCTAGCCTATGTGACAGACAATCCTTATTTCATCTCACTGAGTTAAGATGATATTTCTATCAAAGTGTGTCTGTTATTTCAACCCATGCACAATTATGTTGTATTTATGACTTAAATGGATTTTATGAGTCCAGCAGTAGCCTTTATGTTGATATTTAGCAGACTGTTTCCTGTGTTTAGGCCTAGAGCTGACTGACAGTAGCAGTGTGGATATGATGCCAGTTTTCAGCTAATGATTATTGATAATTTTAGGCAAGCCAGCGTTCCTCAACTTCTCTCAACATTTAATAGGTCATACACCAGTTATCATAGGTAAACAGCGTTCTGTTAAAATAATGACTGCAGAAGTAGGCTATGCCATTAAGCCATTATACATTTCAAAACACAACTAATAACATTATACAATCCTCAATCCCCAAACAATATTTGCACAAAGCCTAAATATCTGCAAAGTGCAAATAGAATAACCTAGGTGATATACCATAATAAATAGTGTATATATATATATATATATATATATATATATACACAACATACTGTAGATGTGGATGGCTCAGATAATCAGAGGAGCCAACTAAGGGACACAACATGGACCCTCTGCTGAATACCCTGCAGGTGATGGAAGACACCCACCATCTCCAATTCATTGTAATGTTGAGAGACACTGTGTTGGGCTAAATCAACAGTGTCTACTAGAGCCTTTTGTTCCTGAGCCAAATAATGATTACAGTGGAGCACATAATTGCTGTAGCTATAGGCCTATTATCCATTGCTGTTGAAGACCAAGACTGATCAGTTCTTAAAAGTAATATTCAGTTACTTGATCCAACTAACCTGTGTGAATATGTCATCTTCTTTAAAAGAGAGATGGTAGAAGCTATGGGTTTTCCCGAATAGTCGAGCATTCAATAACTAGATCTAAAGAGCCTGCTTCGACTGCCACTCTCAGTTTCTTTTAAACAACAGACTTGCTTTGACCTTAATATGTAGCGTACAGCACAATATTTTTCATATTTTTATGTAAAATGTAGGCCTCAAAAGCAAGCATATCCGCTAACACTCTAACACAGTGCAGAACTTACCATATAAACTGGCATGGCCAAATAACATACAACATTGAGTATATATATTGGGGGGGTTCCAATTGTCCACTGACAAATTTAGCTAAGAAGTCGCTATCTGGAAATTATCTGTTGACTACGTTGGTTTCATGTTTGTCTGTGTCTGCGAAATAGCCTAATTCCTACAAAATCTAGCTATATCTGTGCATTATAAACCACCATAGCGTGTCCCATTGGAGCTAAGTCCTGTCCAAGCTGTGAAGTCTGCAACATTCCTGCTACCATCACTGCTTTAGATGCGTCATCTAAAAACTATCTAGCCCCTGAGTCCCTGTGTCCTTTGTGCTTGTAGTGCATCTGGAAGAACAGCTGAGTAAACAGTTTTTGGAATCTGGCTAATTTTTCTCTCCCCACATAGAGCAAAGCAACATCCAGGCCATTATGGATAAATACAGGCATGATTAATCTCTTGGACGCTATGGAAAACATAATATCAAATAAAATCCCGATCATAATGTATTTATCAACTGAAATAGTAGATGGCTGCTTAAACATGTTTAAATTGGCTTTGACATTGTACGTGCATGTACTACAAAGTTAAAAAGTTGAATGACTATAGACTACAGACACTAAACCGAAGCGGGAGATTTAACATGAGCGGTATCTCTGCATAAGTATCTGGAACAGCTACAACATGCTATGGGCACACTATGTAAGTTTAAGTCTGGGTACTATAAAATTCTGTGCGAACAAACAATTATATGACTATGGAAATCAGGAACTAGGGGCTGTAAATATTTAAACTTAATTGGATTTCAGGAAAATAACGAAATTCATAGATATGTAAACATATCGTTTTCCCCATGAATTATTAACAGCGTCAGTTCAGAGGTTATTCTGCAAGATGGTTTCTCCAGACAGACGTTCACCCTATAGACAGTGCACAGAGTTGTTTGTGTCTTTCTGTGTGTGTGTATATCTAAAGGAAACCCCTGTGTGTGTGTGTGTGAGTGTGTGTTTGTGCGTGTGAGTGCATGTGTGTCGGGCGACCTCTCATGTTTCTACTAGGCTTACTGCAGCCAGAGAGCACAGCTACATAACACAGCCTTATAATGTTTCATTGACTTTCTCCCCTGGATCGTGTTCATCACAACAGTCACTTGTGAGGGTATCAGGTCTCACTACTACAGCCCCGAATATTGACACATTCTACCGTGTGTGTTTGCATGCGTGCGCGTGTATGTGTTTCTGTGTTCGTGCGTCTTCGAGTGAGTTTCTCAACATTACAGGTAAACCCTTTCTCCTCTCAGCGTCAACAACAGGTTGTTTACGAAGGTCAAGTTTAGCTGTCAGCGGAAAGCTCTGGTCCTGCAGGGCTGCATGCCCGCTACTGGTGGTGGAGGCATAGCGTTTGGGCAGCCTCATGGGCAACATGTGGTGAGGCTCGTGGCGGATGTTCGGTGCATGGGGGATTGTGTTCTGTATTGCTCTGCAGTGTAAGAGCTTGTTGAGCTTGCGATGACTGAAACTGCCTCAGGGGTGAAGAACAGCACCGTCGTCATCCTCTTGGATATTTGAAGATAAGATCAATGGTCTGCTTGAACGTGCGTTTGATATATGCGACACATGCTACCCCTGACTTTCCGCTGGTTAATCGTGGCAAGAGAATTTACAAAATGATAATGCTACCCCATTCCTGAAAAGTGGAAGCACCACAGAAGGAACCGACAAAATACAGACAGCTTGTATCGGCCAATAAAATGTATTCTCGGAACAAAGACCACACTGTGACATATCTCGAGACGTGTCTTTTACAAATGGAATATAGGCTAGGATCCGCATCACGCAGCGCGTATGTGAAAGCGTCAAACAGAAGTAAGCTGAATGATTGGTCTGACAGACAGTCTATGGAGAGACCGGCTGGTGTCAGACCAGTGTGGGTGGAACTCTTCATTAAGAAGGTCGTTGAAGATCTCTAGACGGGGGTTGTGTGGGACTACGACTATAAATGCTTTTATCTTGGTTTGCAACTCAATGCAACCGAATACGAAGCAAATGCGCTTTTAGTCAAATTAAGAGAATAGTTTCTGTACTTACGATCTGCTTGCTGCCTATTTTGGGGTGCCTGCTGAAAAAACGACCCGGTGTTATTCTACACACAGCCCTTGCTCTGTAACAGAGAACACAATCAAAGCGAAGCAGACCACTGCACAATGTGTAGGGCGGAGATTCTGAGGGACCTCCTTGTGGCATTGAAGGTAGTTTTTGTTTTGATAGAGTTCCTAAACTGTTGAAAGCGTGCGTCACAAGAGCATTCATGAGGTACAGGTTTCACAATGTCTGAAATTCTGTTTACCTCTATTTTTTGTTTTGGTCTGTCAAATATTGTTTTGGTGATACAAATTAATGACAGTTCTTATGTTATCTGAAAGATTACCTCTCCCTCAAATAATGGCTTGTATAGTAACATGATTTAAAATGTGTTGATTCTGTTTTTATACATATTCAAAGTCTGTTTGAATAAATCATACAAAACACAACCAGAACAGAGGCTTAATCTGCTACTGTACACCGTGGCTGTATCCAATTAAAATATGCAATTTGAGTTCAGTAAATAGCATCGGTGTGCATTCATTATGCACTACATAATCAGCATTGTCCCAGAAAATGTATGTACTTTTCCTTACTGGAAAAAATTGTGTAAAACATTTGGTTCCCAGGTGTTACATAATTTATGCATTGCAACATTCTTCTTTGATTTATCCTCCCACTTCCAGTTATCTTTAAAATGTCCTTAGAATGTCGCCATATGGGCAGATTAACTATGTTGATGCCCATTTTGGCCGTAATTTAGTTGTACTGTAACTGCGCCTAAAAACATTGTATGACATGTACAGTTTGAATAGGCTGCACATAGCAACCACATTCTGCCTACCACAGGACCGCAGAATAGCAAAAGACGCTTTTCCTAAATGCATGCTATGCATTCATGGGACGGTCGAGGGAATTGTTTTGTTCAAAAAAATGGGAGGAGATACCTAATAAGATGAACCATACGTTCTGGACGTTCAATGAACTACATGTTCTTTCAAAAAGGTTTGCTGCGTTGCTAACTGGCATGGCGAGTGTTGTTCGTGACATGTAGGAAGTATAGCCCATGGGTGTTTTATAAGTAGACTATTTGTAAGTAGGCTTTAAGTCATCATCACTATCAGTACCAAATGTCGCTTTTATTACCCCTTTCCATCTTAAATGTATTCTGCCTCATTCTGAGAAAAAAAAAATCTGAATATTGTCACACCATTACAGAAATACCCTTCAATTGGAACAGACAGAAGTGGTTCTTGAGCCACACTGATTCTACCATCATATTGTGCATCTGTACTGCTGAAACACAACAATCTAAAGCAGTAAAACCCAAATGATGGCTGTTAGCCATGTGAGCGTTGTTCAACCCACAGCCCATATGGACAGCCCAGCTCCTCCCTGTTATGTAACCTGCTGTTCAGTCCACTGCCCTTCGTGTTCACTGAACTTGTAGCGAACGTTCCACCATCCTGAACGCAGGGTCTGTTTACCTATTTAAATGAGCGTATGAAAACTGCAAGTAAGTTTTGCAGTGAACCATTTCTTCCTCTTAAAGGCATGTGTAATCCAGTTAGGAGATACGATGCTGAGAGGATTTGCTCGCTTGTGACTTTACTCAGAAACCTTTCCTGTTGTTTGCCATGTAATGTCTTCTCCTTCTACAACCTTACAAGTTGTTGCTATGGCATTAATTACAGTATAGTTTTTAGTCACGCAAATAGAACTAGTTTTTTAGGGTGGGGTTAAAACTACGCCTGTTATCTCTGGATTTCATGTGACCTCATAGACAAGTAGGCTATACCGTATTTAATTAATGATAGATAAACTTTTGGTTTATTTCTCTGAGAGTCGTCAGTTCCACAATTCCACTTTTACTTTTGGCGTACCAAACTTGCGCCTGATCACATAATCCAAACTGTCATTTCGGCAACGCGATCAGGCGCATGCTTTGGTAGGCAACTGGAGTCGCCCAACGTAAAATTAAAAGGCACTTTCTGCAGCCTGGCCAGATCACTGTTTACGCAGCACTTGCTAATGTAGAGTGCTGTAGTGTGGCTTTGGTGTGCACGGGTGCTGGCTGTGTTGTGCACGGCTGAATGCACCTGCACAATTAACTTTAACAAGGCAAGCTGAATTCACTTAAAGCAGATGAGTCACTGACACATTGTCAAACATGTCAACTCATTTAGGCATTTCTATTGGTTTGTTTACCTTCCCCCATAGTGCTTGTATTTGGCAAAGGCAATTCATGTACTGTCAGTTCTGTAGAGTCTATACTAAGACTGCATCATACTGGGGAGTTTTTATTTTATTTCAAATGGACAAGTAATCATCTATCAAGCAAGCAATTATCATATTGGCTTCAGTGTTTACAGGCTGTGAGTGTGTGTGTGTGTGTGTGAATATATCTCTGTTCTTCTAGTTACTCTCTTTCACACCTGCCCCCATGCACACACATGCACACGCACAAAAGTGCATGCACAATCAATGACACGCACACGCACACACACACACACACACACACACACACACACTCATATCAGATCTTCTCACTGGAGACCAAGCTGATCAATGACATACCGTCTGCCACACACACACGTATTTAATTTCATATACAGACGTTTGCTTCAGAACCAACATGAGACTCCAGCAAAACCAAAGTTGTTATTAGAGAGAGAGAGAGAGAGAGAGAGAGAGAGACTGAAGTAATGTTCTGCTGCCCTTAGAGGTGCAAGCCACTGCTATTCCCAGTATAGATGTAAATGTCTGCAATATGTTCCCATCCAACCATAAACATAGGATGATGAACCGACTCACACCGCCCTCTAAAGATAAAAAAACATATCGACAGCTGCTCAGTGATTCACGATTAGGACTGATGTACTCTTCCTCTATGAAAGTATGTCTCACAAGTAGATTACTCATGAATTAAGGTCTTGCTGTTTTTAAATGTACTTATTAAGTTCAGCAGGCCAATTCATATCCTAAATGTGTGCACATCAGGGTAGGTTAAAGTACAGACAATGACATCCAAACACATTATGCAAGGCAAAGTAAATAAGCCAGTCATTTTGCCAGTAGTAAAGAACAGTGAATGTCATTCAAATATATTTTAATTATTCAAAAATGCATTAAGAGGTTTTAAAATTCTATTCAATTAAGATTTTGTACACGGTTGTATTTTACTTTATTTCCAAATAATGTATTTTTTATTTGAATAAATAGGGTTTAATTAAATTTCCATTAGCCATGTTATAATTTGCCATACATTTGCTCTAATGTTCACAGCTCATTCTAAGGTTGACATGTCAATGTGGATATGTAGATGGAGAATTGAATTATCGCTGACATACTGGGTTTTCCCTGAGAAAAATGCTTATAGTGGAATGACTTTCAGTATAATTATTGGCCAGCCATCCATGACAGAACTTACAGATGTACCTATCGGAGGAGTTCCACTTCCTCGTATATATAAAGCCTTTTTTCCCAGCAATATCACTGTAAAGCCAGTGTACTCAATCAATGTGCTTTAAGAACTTTGGCAATGCCGACAATCACAGTTGATGTAGCTTCTTCTCTTGGATCAGAAAGATGTTATTCATTCACATTTGCATCCAGACTGCACTCACACTTGGATAAGTTACTGTGGCATGTTATCCAACAGGCTGTGGACTAAGTCTATGTCTTCTTAACCAATAGTGTGAGCCCTGAGATGATGGAGAAATGTATTGACACTTTTTGTGACATCACATATATTATGCTCATGCATTTGTATTTAGTGCCTTGATTAACCCAAAGTAACAAAATGTCGAGACTGCAATTAGTCCAGAATGCTGCTGCACGACTCCCTACTGGAACCCGGAAAAGGCACCACATAACCCCTATTCTCGCATCCCTTCACTGGCTTCCGGTTCGTTTTAGGATTGATTTTCAGATTCTTTTATTTGTTTTTAAATCTTTGCATGGCCAAGCCCCGCTCTATATTTCGGAACTCCTAAAGTCTTATTCCCCATCAAGGTCATTAAGGTCTGCTGACCAGCATCTCCTGGCTGTCCCTAGAGCAAGGCTAAAAAATAAAGGTGAGCGAGCCTTCGCAGTCGCTGCCCCAAGACTGTGGAATGAGCTCCCTCTTCTTATTAGAGTGGCCCCTAGCCTTCCTGTTTTTAAATCACTACTAAAAACACACTTTTACTCGTTGGCTTTTAAATCTGCTTGAGTTTTTATTTTGTCATGATGCTCTTATTTGTTGTGGTGTTCAATGTGTGTACATTCATTGTTTTATCTATGTACTAATGTAATGTTTGCACTTTGGTCGACCTAGTTGTTTTAAAATGTGCTCCAAAAATAAAGTGGATTGGATTGGATCCCACCGAACCTCAAGCGCAAAATAGGCCTACATCTTAAATGCATTATTATAATGATCAATTTTTGATTGAACACTGATTCATACCATACTATTTGTTTTTCATGGTGTCTTCATAATATTTTATAAGCTGTTGTTATAGTGCTGTCTTCCCTGGAGTCTTTTGTCTTTTACTCTTTGTTGTCTCTCTGTCTTTTGGTGTTGACATCATATTTTACTCTTTCTTGTCTCTTTTCTTGTTTCTCCATCATATTGTGTACTATTTGTTGCCTGCAAACTATCATTACAAATAGCCTAATTGGGCAGGAAATCTCCCCATCTGGCAACACGGTCTTAGGTGCTTCTTAAACTGTGTGTGTGTGTGTGTGTGTGTCTGTGTGCGCAAGCACGAGTGTCTGCGTAGGAGACGAAGTGGTGTTAAGTAGAATTATTCTTATGATTGCAAGATAAGCAATGTCATGTAGACGTATGCATGATCACACAGCTCTGCCGTTATGCTAAATAATCGAGAGTACAAATATATTATTGCAGTGAGTATAGCGTGGAGTACTCACAGGGCTATTACAAAAAGATCCGGGGCTTAAGCCCTGAATGTCCAGGCCTAACGACGCGTGTGTGTGGCGTTGCATAAAGCACATAGTACCCTCCACATCCATTGTGGAGCTATGTCACCAACTGCTGCAAAAAATGACAATGGCTGAGTCTTTGGCCCAGCGTGTGTTGGTGAACTATGCTGTAACTTTCCTGATGGGGGACGTTTATTGATTACAGTGCCAAGACGAGTCTCATCGCCACCTATATAGTAAAGAAATAGTGCCCTTAGCAGATTATGACATCTATGACATGGAATCCGTTTTCATAGCTGTCTGGTCGTGTGCACGTGTGTGGCTCAAAGTATTTGTCTTGGTCTGAGATGCTGGTGCTTAGCAATGCATCTAGTGGTACACAAGATCAAATTTACACAAATATGTTTACTTTTTTCTCTATATCAAATCAAATTCAAGTTAATAATACTGATGTTTCACTGAGGTTGTCATTACTCTATTATGTAATAAGCACATTACTATGGGTGAGCTGTCAAACGGGTGGCAGCGAAGGTCAGGGACCTCGATGGACCAAACCCGGGCGGCAGAGGCTAGCTCTGGGGCCGTGGAACGTCACCTCACTGTGGGGGAAGGAGCCAGAACTTGTGCAGGAGGTGGAGTGCTACCATTCAGATCTCCTTATGTTATATCACACTTCTAGGCCCCTTAGATCATCCAACCAGTTTTTTATATGTTCCACAGTCGCCTTTGAGAACAAAGGGTGATCGTGCCTTTTCTGTTGTAGCCCCGAGACTGTGGAATGTACTTCCTTTTTCTATCAGATCATCTTCCACCATTGAGACATTTAGATCTCTTCTAAAGACACACATACTCTTTAGCGTTCGAGTAAGTTCTGGGACACTGTCTTGTTTGTTGTGTATTGTGTTTTATTGATTTATTGTATTTATTGTTACTTGCATTGATCTGTACAGCACTTTAGTCAGCATTGGCTGTTTTTAAATGTGCTTTATAAATAAACTGACTTGACTTGACATTTAGATCTGGTGGGGTTTGAGACAGAGCTGGAGGCTGATAGAGTATCATTATCAATTTCCCTGTGGGAGGTCGCAAACATTAAAGCATAACAATATCAACCTTTACCTGTTTTGGTTAATATTGGTGTTGTAAATGTAGTCTACTTTATAATGTTTAAGAAAATTACCATTGGAGTGGACCTTTTGTAGTCGCAAATAAAACCTTTGGATTTCCAAACAAGCATTTTGGATTCACAAACAAAACTTTTTTATTTGCATTAATGTATTTTTAATAAAGACCTTTCATTTATTTACAATTAAACCTATGTTTGTTTGCATAATAAAGACACAAAAGTAACTCCATATCTTAATAATTGTTTAGCAAATTAATGACTGAAACATGGGATACAATTCCTAGACAATTTCATTATTATTTGGAACTGTAAAATGTAAAACTTGAAGCATGATGGAACACATCCAAGCCATATCGGATCAAGGCTCAAATTAAGCATGATCTGCACTCAAGATGACTTAGCAATTGCTAGCACCAAGTACTGTTTACTTAACTGATAAACCATAATTGAATAATCAAATTACATTCCTTCAGTCTTCATACATACCTGTGATCTTTAACAGCCAATTGCATGGACAAACAAAACATAGCTCCTACAGAACATCTGGTACTTACATTAAATGTTAGATCCTTGGTGAAAAAAAGCTTTTTTATTAATGACTTCATATCAGAAAATAGCCTACACTGTATATCTATAGTCGAGACATGGCTTGATGACACCAATGGTTTATCAACACTGATTAAAGCGTCCCCTGCTAACTATAAACATTACAGTTACAGATGAACATAACAGTCTATAGACCACGAAAGATTCACCACTATTTTTAAGGGAATTCTCAGTGTTGTTATCACTTGGTATTATAAAATATGACAGATGACTTCTTAATAAAGACCTCTATATTCATACTAACAAATGTAATTACATCAGAGTCATGGACTTGTTGAATATACTGGACAGCTTTGATCTTGTCCAACATGTAAAAGAAGCCACACATCGCCAAGGCAACGCTCTTCACTTAGTTATAACAAAACAAATAATATCTCATAGCATAGCGTTGTCTATATTAAAACACATAGATAAATACCATAGCCTGCTCTGTAATGGTAAATGGACTGCAATCATATAGGGCTTTTATCCAAAGCACAGTATTTTGCCTCACATTAACCCATTCACACACACACATTCATACACAGATGGTGATTGCTGCCATGCAAGGTGTGACTTATCACCAGGAGCAGTTTGGGGTTAGGCATCTTGCATCTAAGCTCAATGCTTACAGGTAGGTCAACACCGGGGTTTGAATTTACAACCTTCCAGCTGGGAGTCCAACACCGAGACCACTAGACCATCCTGCCCCCTGTATCTGATTTACCTATCTTTGACCATCTGTGTTTTTTGATACAAACCTTATTGTACCAGAGAAAAAAATGGAAATTCTGGTTCAAAAGAGGTTCTTAGATGAAATGGCTGAAACAGTTCTGCAATATTATCAAATCTATTGATTGCTATGACTGTTTACTTAATGACATGGTTAAAATGTTAAATTATGGCATGTCATATACTCTAAACACGTATTCTCCACTAAAAACCAAAAGATCAACTCACAAAGTATCCCCATGGTTAAATAAAGCTAATGTTAAGGTCTTGAAAAGATTATCAGAAAGAAAATGGCGGAACACTGGATTTACTAATGTTATTCCACAACAAAAATGTGTAAATCTCAGTAATGGATTTGTTTGAATGAATGAATGGTGTGAGGTGGTTTCATATATTTTGTTGTATTTTGCCTTGTTCCACTGTGATATTTACAAAGATTCCATTAATGCCTATAACAACGCAATCCGCTTGTCAAAACAGGATTATTTCATCAATATAATCTCAGAGAATGCTGGAAACCCGAGCACTGTTCTCCACTATTGACCACCATCTGAATACTGCCCCTACCCTCCACAGCCCTCTGCCTCAAAGTGCCAAATAGCCTCAATTAGAGCCAGCATTCCAACTACTACTTTATATATTGATGACAGCAGCAAAACCTGTAGTTATGTAACTATGGGAACTTTAGTGAGGTTATTAATACATCACTTGAAACAGGCATTTTTCCTGATGCTTTCAAAACAGCTGCTGTAAAACCCTTACTAAAGAAATCCAACCTCGCAATGACCAACTACAGGCCAATATCAAACGCCTAGGTTGGGAAGTTTATTTTTTTGTCAATTTTTATGACGTTTCAGATCAATCAGATTTTATGGTGTTCAGCCTTTAATTTAAAAAAATAAACCTGAATGTAGTGAATCACTACATATAGGCTCTTTGGGCATAGCCTATATTCTGTCACCATTGGATGATCAAATTAAAGCCTGTTAATCTGCGCTATACGATCAGAACCCTACAGGCCAAGGCACCTTTCTCTGTCATGCATCATGTATGGCTCTATGCTACAGTTCCATTCGCTGATAAAGAACGGCTTTACTAAATATAATACTTTGCCATAATCTATAGGCCTATGTTTAACAACCCCATACAGACTGATTAAATGCCTGCCTGATCTGAAAACAACTAAACGGTAATTCTTCTAATAAATATTAGATGTTTAGATGTATTTATAGATTTTTAGTTTAGATGTTTAGATGTTTAACTTATTTATTGCTTAATTTCATTGATTTTTCTTCTGCCTAAATCAAAGAGCAGGCTTTGGCTGTCTTGGCAGTCTAGATTGTCAGCGTCGGATCAGCTCATCAAATAATAACACCCTGTTAACCTGCGCTATGCAGAACAGGACACAATTATATTGCTTTCTCTGGCATGAAGGCTGTAGGCTTACTCTCGCGGACTACACTGGTCACACAAAATATAATTTTTTGCAGTCATATTTAAATTAATATCTCCTCTTAAATGCCTGTCAGAAGCAGAATATGATCTAAAAACAACTCAGAGATAATTATCCGCCACCTCCACTATGTTGCACCGCAAGTAAGATGACTAAAAAACTTGCGTACATGAGTTTAAACTTGACGATATAAGATCAGATCGTTACCACAGCTAACGTCCAAACCGGTAAAAATTGATAAATGCTGACCTTTGCGTGGAAATGAAAGTAATAGATTTCTGTCATACGCACATTTCATAAATTAGGGACAATGTATTTTTCCATAGTTACGCTGATGACACACAACTGTACATCTCTACTGAACCAAATGATCCTGCAGCTTTAAAATCTATTACTGACTGTCTTTTGGCAATAAATAAATGGTTAAGTAATAAGTTAAATGAGGACAAAACTGAAATTGTACTTGTTGGCCCTAAAGCAAATTGGGATATGTTGGCTAATAATCTAGGAAATCTAACACCCTGGATAAAAACAGAGATTACCAGTCTCGGAGTTGTGTTGTACTCAGATGTAAGCTTTAGGTCCCACATCAATAGGGTAGTGAAATATTATTATTTTCTTTAAGAAATGTAGCTAAATTTTGATAATTTTTTAATAAAAAGTATGCCGAACAAACGTATACATGCTTTTGTATCTAGCCGACTCGACTACTATAATTCACGGTTCACCGGCCTCCCAAAGAAAATCTATTGAGAGACTACAGCTCGTTCAAAACTGTAGGCTAAGCAGCTACGCTTTTAACGAGAACTAAGAGGAGAGAACATATTACTCCAGTATTAGCCGACCTGCACTGGCTACCAGTAGCACGCAGAATTTATTTTAAGGTCCTTCTCCAGCTAGCAGATCTGTCAACATGAATATTAAAATCACCTACAAGCAGTACATTGGGGAACATGGCACTAGTCAAAGCAAATGGTGATGACAATTCTGTAAGACACATGACAGTTAGTTTGGGAGATCTGTATATAGTTAATGTTACTATTACAAATTTAGCCAGAAAGAATAAAGGAGGTCTCTGACTCTAAAGTGTTAAAAATAATAGAGAAATGTATTAAAAAGCAATGAACAATCCAAAGATACAATTTGGCGCGGCCGCGGTCTGAAAACACAT
>JAODLL010076078.1:5654-16122 GCA_026546735.1 Forbesichthys agassizii | reverse complement strand
GGGGGATCCCGAGACGTTCCCAGGCCAGTGTGGAGATATAATCTCTCCACCTTGTCCTGGGTCTTCCCCGAGGCCTCTTCCCAGCTGGACGTGCCTGGAACATCTCCCAAGGAAGGCGCCCAGGAGGCATCCTTACTAGATGCCCGTACCACCTCAACTGGCTCCTTTCGACGCAAAGGAGCATCGGCTCAAGTTTCTCACGGATAGCTGAGCTTCTCACCCATCTCTAAGAGAGACGCCCGCCAACCTTCTGAGAAAACCAATTTCGGCCGCTTGTACCCGTGATCCCGTTCTTTCAGTCATGACCAACCAACCCTTCATGACCATAGGATAGGGTAGGAACTAAATTTACTAGGTAAATCTTGAGCTTTGCCTTGCGGCTCAGATCTATTTTAGTTTAGCACATATTTACATTTATTTCTGATTAACAAGATTAATTATTTCAAATCAGATATTTCATAATTATGTTGTATTATACTCATTGTTTTGCTTGTTATCTTAATTCTCCCTATAAGTGAAATTTATAACTAAATATACTGTAACCCAAAAAATGTGTAATTTTGGTATATTTGATTCCTATTCAGATGTGGATGTTTTTCATGGATGTCATTTTATAGTTATACAATTATAATAGTCTGAGTATGGGAGAAAACATTAATTTTTTTATGAAATGTTGCTATTCATGGTGCCTATAGCTGTAATAAAATGACAGATTCCTTATTCGATTTTGATGTGATGTCATAATTAAATTTAGGACTTATATTATATGGCACACAGATTAAGAAGAAATTTGGAAAAGGGCACTTCATATCAAAAAGGTTGCCAACCCCTGCTCTAGCCTATATGCTACCAGGCTACCAATTATCGATAAGAGGTAGGCTAGTGACTTGGAAACGTTAACATATTGTAAGTTGTCAAATTAACAGATTTCTCACCTTGTTTTTGCTAATGTCGTTGCCCATGGCATTTTTTTGGCAAATAAAATGCACTCTTTCGGTGCTCCACGGTGGTGGAGGGATAAATAGATGGACAGACGTGTGTGTGTGTGTGTGTGTGTGTGTGTGTGTGTGTGTAAGGAGAGAGCGAAAGTGAGTGAGTGCTATACTAAGACCCGTATGAGTATGGGCCAGTTGCTCATGCAGAAAATAGAGCAAGCAAGAGTGATGTTTCCAGTTCAGCTAAAATGACAGATTATCATCCATTTATTTTCACATGCTGTACGGCCTATCCCCTTATAATACAATATTGCAGACTCAATTGGAGTTGATAAAACACTTTATTGATATTAAAAAAAAAAGGCGACCAAGCGATACCCATTATAATGAATCTTTGATAAAACAGTTATGCTTAGGCAAAATAGATCTGTGACTGAAATGAAATGCTTAGCAGCACACAGTATACAGTACAAGTAATTGAAAAGAAACGACCACAGTTACAAAAATATCAGGAAATACTTTGCATAAAAAGTGCTTCAGTGTTAACATTACAAAACATCTCAGCTTTAGTCACACTATACTGTACTTCTGCCACTACTATAAACACCAGAACAAGTGAAAGAATTATATGACACCAATATAATTTGCTGCTTTGTTATCGGTACATTGCACTGGAGTGAGGCAAAACAAAATGTTAGCCAAGTGGTAACAACAAAAAAGCATATTTTGTAATAATTTATCAAGGGCCTTCCTGTCAAAGTGACAATCATACAGGCCATACACACCATTTATTCCCCTCATATTTAATTCTTATTTTTTTTAGGTGCTCTTTAAATGAAATGTTCATACAGTAGTTGACAGAATTTAAGTGGATGTCAATGTGGTTTAAGTGGCGTTTGTATATTACAGTCTACCAGGTGTTAAGTTGGACATGCAGTTATCCTGAGCCAGCAGGAAAATACAGCATGCCCTCCTGTTTACCCGTACAGAGAAACCAGTAACAGAGACATAAACTGTTCTGTAACATTGGTATATTTCGAGGTTGAGGAAGGGATGAAAAGCAGAGGGCAAACGTAATGACACGTTGACATTATGGTTTTGTTCAGAAACCCAGTGATGGAGAAGCTGTTCGACTTAGAGTGTGCTCCCTGAATACAAGCTCTTTTACCACGAGTGTAGCTATGCTATACCCCAATAGGATCAGCTGTCTCTTTGACTTCCTATGTCAGCATGCTGCTGCATCTCAATAGGCCGTTTGAGGCTCTCCATACCTTTCTGCAGTGGTTCTAAAAGTGGCCAGAGGGCGGGGTTCTACTTGCGGCGGCTAAAGATGCTCTTCTTGGCGGTGCTCTTGTCGGCGGTGCTGAGGCCAATGAGCAGCCTGGCCTTCTCATCCTCCTCCTGCTGCTGCTGGAGGCCGAGGTCAGCCTTGGCGTCGCACGGCTTGCCCCTGGAGTCGGAGCCTGACGCGGGCTTCAGCCGTAGCTTCTCCTTTATCATCTGCACAGCGAGGAGAGAGAGAGCAGAGCTGATGTTCTCGATGTTCTCCATGTGAAACGTACAGGCAAATACCTCAGAATACAACTAAGATAGAGCAACGCTATTCATCTCTACGGGAGCAACGGTGGAACAGCTCAGACCTCATAAGTGGGCATCACCTAATGTCACTAATACTCCACGTAAAGCGTACACACCAATGGTTCTCAAACGCTTGTGGATTCTGTGCCCAATTTCAATTATTTTCCAAGACCAAGTACCAATGTACTTTACATAAAGAGAAAATACATAAATATAGGGTTTGATCAGTATGGAATGTTATACCATTAGTAAATGAGTGCGTGGCATAGAAAATGCAAACATCTTAAAAGCTACAAATTAAAAGCTTTCTGGAAAAGGAAATACTTGTTGATAGCATCAGACTGAAGATATAATTATAATGATTAATTTGCACACACCAATGGGAAGGTGTGAGTGTATGGCGTGGATAAATAGCTTTGTATTTGTACATGCTCTTGACCTGTGCCAGCAGGGCCTTGCGACTGTCCCTTTTCACAGCCATGGCAAAGTCCAGCCAGGTCCACGTGTTGTTGTGGTACTCCAGACAGGGCAGCACCAGGTTGAGATCCTTCCAGTCCACACTGCTCTTCTCTCCCTGAGGAGACGCCGTCCGTTCATATTCATACGTCGTCAACAACAATCATTCATACGTCGTCAACACCACCACCTTTACGTGGTGGGAGAAAACACCAGGCGCAGTATCAAAGATAAACAAGGCCTCTGTGTCCAGTGTTAAGCTTTGTCTTCTGTTCTGCTGAAGACCACTGTAGAGGAGATACTAGGTTTGCATGCCCTAGCACACGCTGATCAAGTTCAAGCTCTTAATGTTACCATCAGGTGATTGTGTCTAGGGATGAGAAAACCCATCCACACTGCAGCTTTAATACAAGTGGATCTATGCTTGACAGAGTGCATTTGCATGCTGCTGCTGCTGTTTAATGGCCCTTTCAGACAGAAAGCGACATCTGCGCTCTGAAATCCATTAATTCCTACGGCGAGCAAAGCGAGGGCTCAGGGACTGCGTGCCGCTGAGGGGAGCTCGCAGCGCACTGTGACGAATACTCGCGCGGCCAATAGAAACGAGGCAGCCAGCCAGGCAAAGAAGTGAAAATGTAGGAAGAGTTTATATTGTACGTGTGTAGAATATCAACGTTTCCTCCTTTTTCACGTATTTTCAAACATATTATTCAGCAGATCACTTTAACCAATATTACATTCGTGAACCATTTGTAACATTCTCATTCAAATTAGTTCACAAACATAATATTGGTTTAACTAAGAGATCCGTTACACTCAACCATCTGGGGCAGGCACTGTCAAAAGACACTGGGCAGGTGTTTAGGTGAACTGGTAGGAACCCACCTTGTAGCTGACACATAGCGGCACTTGAGGAATCTTAATGTAGATGAAAGAATTGTTCATCGCTGCCCGCTCCTTCATCTTATCAATGTCATCAACAGGAAGCTGGTGGAGAAGACCAGACGTTATCAGATTTCCCCCCTGCTCTCAAGAACAATAGAGACTAAATTAATCAATACCTCTGGTGCCTTTCTGAAGGACCTCCTGACCCCCGTGGTGCGGTTCAGTCCCTGGGCGACACCTTTGCTGGGGCCCATGGCACCCATGGTGTCCTCTGACAGCTGCCTGGCCTTCACAGGGATCCCTGCGATACACAGGAAATCTTTATCACAGGTGCCTTCACTGGAAAAACAATAGCGAGCCCTTGGTTTCCGTTTGCATTGTGTCTGCCGTAAACTATTTCAAGCACACGCAAATGGTGTGAGGTGGTACTAGATGATATGAAACAATTTGACATTTTGAACATTGTGTGTAAACATTACAATGTTCAAATGTATTCGGCTCAGATTTCCGAATTTGAACACACCTCAGCAATGTGGCCTGTGGGTGACTGTAACCTACATCTTATACCCCCCATTGAGCTCTCCCTCCAAGGTCATACCGATGTTGACAGAGGCTTTTAATAGCTGGCAGGGACATAATGGCAACTTGCTATTCAATAGTACAGACAACGGCTGGCAGAGAAAACAGAAACCACTATTGATTTGTTAGTTAGGCGGGAAGGATTTCAGGCTGGTGACTGGAAAAGCACAACTGCTGCTAATGCCAACACATACCGGTGGTAACCAATCTGAACTTGTCCTCTTCGTCGGTAACCTCCTCCTCCTCTACATTTCTCCCAGGAAAGAAAAACCCCATCATCCGTTTGAAGAACTGGTACATAAGCTGGATAGTGAGGGGCACCACATTCACCTGGGAAGAGAGAATATCTTAAAACCAGCCTATGGGTTCCAATTGCTGTACTGTACAGCGCGTGTCGATTGTCCTGACCTCAAAGTGTTCCTTGACGGAGATCCCGCCCACTGGGGGGCGTACTTTGCTGAAGATGCGTAGGGCAAACTGGCGTCCAGACTGGCATGGAGTTTGAGGACGCAGGACCACCTATTAAAAGAAAAAAAAAAAGGTTACATTAACCTTGATCACACCGTCCCATAATAAAATACAGCCAGTTTGGGTCCCAGGGGAAAAAAAAACATGACACACTGAAGCTTAACTGCACACAGCACCCTAAATCAATACACACAGCAACACAACAGCCCATGCGACTACACTGCATATATAAAAAAGAAGTCACGAAGGTCACAAAGATGGTGTCACCACAGACATCAGTCTGTACCGGTACAATACATACCCTCACACGCTGCACAGAGGAAACCAATTAGAGTTATGAATTCATACAGGCTTTGGCCATGGCACTGAGTCATGAAGCATGTTAAAGTGGAAATGAAACACTAAACATAGTTTGCCTTATATAAAAGATTAAGTCCCACTATGATAAATTATTATACACCACAAAACATATAGAAATGTACGTTTGTAAATGGATAACGAACAGTGGCTCTAACTACCTTGTATGCGGCATTAGGCAGCAGGTTGTTCATCGTGAACCAGCCCAGCTCCAAGAGATGCTCTGCTGTGTCGTCAGACTTGTTCAGCTGCAGGGAGACAGTGGCGCTCCGGTTAGTACATCGTTATAACACAATGCTTTGATTGAGCTCTACCATACGGTACAGTACCGTATACTGGTATAGCCGTAGCTCTGCCTCGGCTTTCAAAAATGTGTACTTACTACTGTAGCCTACAGTCTCCATGAATACAGAATAACATGCAGGCGACTTTGTTTATATTGTCGACGTAATTGTAAACCCCTGCTTTTATTTAGAAGCTCCATGCCATCCACACACCAACATTTGACAATTTACGTATCGTATCCAGTCAGTTTAGCACACGGATAATACAGTCCTCGCAATGTTTAAAAAATAAAATAAAAATCTACTCTGAAACATAACCACCAACCACTTGCCATATTGGCTAGTTATCAAATCTACCTGTTATATAAAAAAAGAACCTGTTAAATCACTGTACCGCTGCTAATATAGGCTAATAAGAGATAAAAAGCACTGTAGCCGTTATTGCTGCACTATGAATCGTGGGAAATATCTCAGAAATATGCACTCAGTGCAGGAGCTGATGGAGAGTGGCCAGGCTGGCTCAAGAATAATGTGATATCAGGAACACAAGATGGTTCCATTAGATTCAAAAAATACTCAACTGTTATTGGAGGACATGCAAAAGGGACAGGGCTTGGGATAGGCCAATTCAAATTCCATATAAAAAATTCAAAAGGCAGGCTCCTTGTGTTACAGCACCACCCGTCCCAAAGAGCACATTTCTGCCCTAGCCCACTGCTAATGTTAGAAACGCAGCTGTGTAAATACAGAACCACCAGAGTGCTCTAGGGCAGTGGTTCTCAAAGACAGAAGAGGGGGGTCACAAGATGATTTTCAGAAATTAAATAACATTTTTAAAGGATTAGATCATCATTGTTAGTAGTAGTAGTAGTATTTGTAGTACAGTTTATACTGATGTATTACTTTGATGTACTCTGCTAGAAGCTGTTACAGCCTGGCTCAAAGGCCATAAGCTAAACATAACTAAAATCTCCAAACTAACATACATGAACAGAAACATACAATGAGGTGTGGATGTCTGTAGGTGTCTGTACTGATTATATGTGGTATGTGTTGCATGCCAACTAAACAAAACCAAACCACAAATAGCATCTGTGGTGCCAGGAGGGGCAGTGTGTGAATAGTGTGTGCCAATCAAGGCTAATTAAGCTCCACCCACATCCAGGCCAGGGACGTCACAAAGCCTATATTAAAATACTATCAAATAATATTGACATGTACCCTGGGGATAGCGAGGGTCACATATCTCTGACACTTATTTTTGGAGGTTGTGAGCTGACATGTTTGGGAACGCCTGCTCTAGCTCCCTTTTAAAATAATAAATATTAAAGAATACAGAGTGTGTCCAGAAGACTTCTAAAGCAGCATCCAGAAATTGAACCAGATTGGTCACCACAGCAGTCAAACCGGAGGCTGGATGAGAGGATGTGTGCGTAGCCACCACATCTCCTCTCTGTTCCCAGTACAGTGCACACTCACCTTGCTGTACATGAACCTCTGGAGCTCCAGCTCTGCGATGCCCAGCTGGCCGTCCTCCTCAGTCAGGCACCAGCGGGCCTGGGCAAAGTAGAACTCTGTCCTCCTCACCACGCTCACGTCCTCAGGGGGCTTACGCAGCTCCAACTTGTTGGCCCGCTGCAGCTGGAAGTCCTTAAAGCACCTGGAAGACAATCAATGTAAGCAGGGTCCTCTATCGATCCCTCTGGAGAAACTACGTCTCCCTCCTTCCAAGGCGATGAGAGCTCACAGGCCCCTATGCTCTCAGGAAACCATTTGACTTGGTCAAGGTAATTTGAAGGAGGCTGTCGCTTGCTATTCTCACGTTGTGGACCTGTGTGCATTAGCCAGTAATTACACGAATTACAACAAATCAAATGTACTCATAGACAGTGAATGAGTGAGACCTGATGAGGATGTTGAGCTCCTCGCTCTTCATCTGCATGTCAGTCTTTTCTTGGTTCAGCTGGTTTTGTAGACGCACGTTGACCTCGGTCACTTCATCCCCACTCAGATCCTCAGTCTGGGCCTGCAAAGGCATTTCAGCACACATGATATCAGCCATGATGTTTAGGGGGCACACTGAATATGTGAGAGAGCTTTGCGGGCCACATTACATTTTCAACCAACAAAACAGATTTCGATGTTAGAGGTGAGCCTCACCCTGATGTTGGAGTAGATCTGTTTCTCCAGGCGTCTGATCTGGGCAACGTGCTGCCGGACGGCCTCCTGGAGGTGCAGGATGCTGCTGCGCTGCTCCTCAGGGTTGCTGGAGATCTCCAGCTGGAAGCGCACGCGCTGCTTCTTCTCACTGTGCTCCTGGAGACACACGGGGTCAGGGATAATGTAGTGTCCCAGAGCCAGCCTTCTGCCACACGCCACTGGCCCGGGCCACACCTACTGTACTTCACAGGAGAGGTACTTTGATTGACATGCATTACTACAGGTGAAACAGGGTGATGCTGCTACTTCTCAAAGTGTGCCTGGACGCCATACATCCCAAGCACATGCAAACACAGATGAACGCCTAGCAAAGGAATGGCTGAACACTGGGATCCAGAAACAGAGCCCCAGTTAAGTACTACTACAACCACATCAATACAACAGCTCAATAAACACTGAAATAACCCAGTTTGCGTGTACCAATGGGCATCTAAATCCGGATATGCTCATTAACATATAATATAAACATCACTGACTGTGTCCTACCTTGCGCTTGGGCTCCACATGCAGCAGCAGGTTGTTGACTATGTCCAGGATCATAGCATACTGCACAGGGTTGGTGGAGATCTCCAGGTCATGGTGGATGAGGGTGAAGGTGTCCACGGCCCCTAGAGAGGCAGCAAGGAAAGGATCATACCTTGAGGCCTTGTGTGTGAAAACAATCTCCCTTCTAAAGGATAAAACAGCTGGACACAATTCACAGTGTTCTTTACTGGGGGTCATGTAAGACACCCACATTACGCTCTTGACTATACGCCACTTTCTTTTAGTAGTCTAGCTGGTCCTTGTATTCCAAAGTGACTTATTGTACATCCGTCTACGGCATACCAACTACGGCCAAGAGATGGCACTGTATACACTGACAAAAGAAAACTGGCTACTGTATCACTGAAAAAGAATATACATTTGACATATATCAAAGTTCTAATAAACTATATATATATATACACACATGTTCCCCTTACTGCGGTGAAACTTACAGTCAAAAAAGTGCGGTAGCTAAACATGGTATGCTAGCATTTAGGCTAGACGTGGATAGCCTACCAGCCTGCTTCTTCAACAGGTCCTCCTTCTCGTGGCTGTTGCGTAGCTCCGGGGGCTTGATCTGCGTGGCCAGGTCGGGGTCGATATCGTGGCTGTAGCCGATGTAGTACATGCGGCAGCAGCAGCGGGAGATGATCCGCTGGACCTGCTGGGTGTCGTTCACCCGGGCCGGCTGGTTCCAGTCTGCTCACATGAGAGGGGGAAGTCAATGGGCCTCGTTTACACCCATCACCCTAGCGTAGAAACCAGCGCAGATCCGAGTGAAGAAACCATCTTGGCGTGCTCACGTGTGATTTATGTAGCCGTTTGGATCGCTCTAATTCCAGTGTAAGAATGGTCGGGCATTGATAAATGTGGTGTCAAAAGCAATGTCATTTAAATGCCATGCCCCTATATACGCTGGACAGTCCTGTCACGTTAATTATTTTTGTGGGGCTATATATTGTCCCAGACATAACTGCGATAAACGATATTGTCAGAATCATGTTAACACTTTTGTTCTGCTATTGTCATGTGACATAAATTGTTCAACAAATTGTTCATGATTGGTTAAACCATTGTTATTGCTTGCCTAATTATTTAAAATTAACCTTGAAGCAAAAAAAAAAAAAAAAAACCGAGCATCTTCGCATGTATTCTTACAAACGTAGTTGACTGGAATTATGCAGTCGTCGCAATAAACACCTGTTAAAACACTGTCTGCTCTGTGTGTGTGTGTGCGAGCAGGCAGACGAGAGCACAGGAGCAGCACCTGTTGTGGTGCTGACCATGCCCCCCACAGCCTGGCCACTCTCCATCAGCTCCTGCACTGAGTCCAGGTTACGTTCCCTTTGCTCCTCGATGTTTTTCACCTGGAAACACACACAATGGGATTTCATTAAAAGGTATAGTCAGCTATTGCAAGGGAATAAATAATCGCATTTCACTAGCGTAATCCAATACTTCTACACAGCCCTGGCTCCGTAAATAGGAACATAAACAAGGCGGCGAACACCGCTTGTATCAACAAGGTCGTAGTATACGCTTTGCTTCACAGTGCATTTCGGTGTTTGAGCCGGCGCCGCAGAGGACCGCAGAGCGACACTGTTCTGATTTAAGCGTGACATTAGCAAGAATGACTGACCCTGCCTTTAAGTCATGTATAAGACAAGTTTATTTATATACAGTTGTGTTCAAAATAGTAGCAGTACTAATATATATATATATATATATATATATATATACACACACACACACACACACCTCCATAGCAAATAATTTACTAGTAACAGACCAGACAGTTATGACATGCATGCTGCTGAGTGTGTATAATACATAATTAGTGAGGTGACTCATTCTCTTAAAAAACAGGTTTCAAACAGGTGGCTTTTCTTTAAGGACAAAGGCAGCAAATGTGGTACATGCTGGTTATAGTGCATTTCTCTGAGAATCTGAGTGACATGGGTCGCTCCAGACATTGTTCAGAAGAACAGTGAACTTTGATTAAAAAGTTGATTGTAAAGGGGCAAACATAAAGAAGTCCAGAAAATGATAGGCTGTTTAGCTAAAATGATCTCAAATGCTTTTAAATGGCAACCAAAACCAGAAAGACGTGCAAGAAAAAATTTGAATGGATCAAAGAATAGCCAAAATGGCAAAAGCTCAGCCAATGATCAGATCCAG
>JAODLL010076067.1:0-16122 GCA_026546735.1 Forbesichthys agassizii | reverse complement strand
CCCAGAACCACACGGCCGGTGATCTGGAACACATCACTGCCCAAACCAACACCCAACATCCCCCAGTCCCCATGCTCTGACTAAAACAGAAGCATCGGAGAAGGAGCCCAAGATCCCAAGCCCCAGCTCTAAAGGATGGTAAAGACGAAATCCCAGATACACAGATAGCTGCCCTCATGTCCTCAGGAAGAGTGTTCCATAGACGCGGACCATAATATTGAAAGGAGGCTTCACCATGAGTTTTAGTTGAGGCTTTGTGTTAATTAAAAAGCCTCTTCCAGAGGACCTGAGGGTTCTAGTAGGATCATATGATAATAGCAACTCTGTTAAATATTCTGCACCACTTTGTGTTCCTATTTACGGTGCCAGTGCTATGAAGAAGTGCCATGTGATTTTTTCAGCATGCAGAAATTACGCAGACGTTTTGGAGATATTTGGTCAATATGACAAATAGTCTTACCTTTGTATGTGAGTCTTTGTAAGACCGCATGCACCCTCTATACCTATGGATGGCACCGATACGGTACTGAGATGGGAAATCGGTCCGATACTGACTTAAATAGCTGGATCAGTATCAGTGACAATTGGACAGTTGTAACTGATCCATGGGGCTAATACAATTCAATGAATTTACACGCGTAGGTCTACTGTCAAGCATCAGCCATGTCTAACCTACCAAGGCCACACTATCAGCAGCAGGTTTCTAAAATGTATCTAAGTCCTAAAATAGAGATTTACTTTGCAACTTAACATAAAACTTAACATAACACTGGAATTGGGTCGGTACTCTGTATCGGCCAATAACCAAAGTGCCCGTATCGGTATCGGGACTGAAAAAACTGGATACCTGTCATTAAACAAACTTACAGTATACTGTACATAATGTAGCCTATGTTTATTTATACTCTCTGAATGTGTTTTCACTGTGCTCAGCGCAAGGCTTTTTTTATATGACAGCTACTGTGGAACCTGAAACTGAACATGGTTTGTCAGGATGTGACACATGGCATAATGTTACATCATTGTTGTAGGGCCTACTTCAGTCGATTGCACAGAGCTTTGATTAACATTTTGGTTAGCTGATTTGTGTATCGTATGCTAGCCTTGTTTTGCACTCATTTATATTATTTTTAAAAGTCTATTTACAAATGATATTATTGCAAAAGTTTGTACAGAAATCAACACATTCATTTGTTGTTACATGAAGTGTGACATTTCCTGCTATGAATGTGTATGACTTTCTGTTTGGAGTGTAACACTAAGGACAACCAGCTCCACCGTTGATTATGTGTCATCTGATATATACATTTTGTTGCCATGTATATATCAATGTATTTCAATAACTGCATATGTAATGGACTCTCTACTGTGTTGCCCCTATATAATAATTGCACCAGATCTCTGTATTGTGGTTCCCCTTGAAAGGATGATGATGGCAGGGGTGAAGATTGAAGCTTGTCTCTCTTAATGGATGCTGTCAAAATACATCAGCAGTGGTGGTGTTCTTTGACAAGCAAAGTGTGAAGAGGCTTTAATTCAAATGCAATGCCACATTCATCTTGTGATCAACAGATAATAGCATTGAAAAATAGTTGTAAGCATTGCCTTTCTCAGCTTCCATAAATATAGCTTCTCAATGCTTACTGTACAACTATCTATAGTAACGCTGATCTTTATGTAGGTCGTTATTAATGTAAACATGTTGCTGATTTAAACAAATGGGTTAATTTGATGGCTTTTGTTATAGGAAACTCTTTATTTTGTTTCACAATGTTTGCAGAAGCACACTACCTAAAGACAAAGACACACAATGGAAGCATGCCTGATATGAATACACTGTATAGGACAGATTGCCATTGGCTGCTGCTTACTGCTGCTATATGCAAATTAGCTGTACATTTTCATTAAGGAGTAAACCCTTCTTCCAGGCTTGGGGCCCTGACATGGCTCATATCTGCAGGATGGCCCTGTGTTCCTATATAGGCTAACATTCTGGTCTGTCTCCTTCACCCCCCAGTACCCATGGCCCTGACTGGACAAGAAGCCGTTGACAGGGCTGCTGTCTGTCTGTCCACAATAGCAGCCCATCGTTAAGTTAATGTATTTTACTTAACACTCTCAATAGCCAAAATATACACAATTATTCTTGGTAGGACTATTTGGAAAAGCTGGCCACAAACACAGACTGCTTGTTCACTCTTTAGGAAGCCAGAGATGTTTAATTATCCTGTAATGGAGCTGTAATGTTAACTGATTATAGTGAGCATGTGAAATATATACCCTTAAAGCACCTGAAGCATTATGGAGGGATAAAGCAGACTATCTTTTCTCATTAAACGTGGCACATTCTAAAATAAATGTGTTTTTTAATTCATTTTAAATGAAGTCACAGAGGTCATGTAAATCTACATTGCAATATATAATTTCAGGGTATATTATATAGCATTTGATTGGCCGCAATTCAATATGTATAGCAGTTGTGGAAATAATAGATTTGTTTTTAGCAACATATAGGCCTATCTGCTTAGTTTTTAGATCTCACCTGACAAACATAATTATTCCAACTTTTTCAATGTCGTCCCGGATAACTTTCCATGAGTTTTTGATCATCTGGATATGATCCTCGCTAAGATGCGCGTCAGAAACCTCCGTGTCCCCCTCTCCGATGGTTTTCGGTGTCAGACCAGATATTGCGCAGCCCATGTTCTTAACCATCAGCGATATATTTACGTCCAAGGTAAAATAACTCGGGATTTCCCTCCTGACATCTGGTGAGTATATTAACGCCTATTGTGCGCACTGCACTCGACAACTGTTTTCGTGCAATAATGAGAGGCTGAGCGCAGGAGCGGGTGATGGTCACGGCTAGTGACTTATGCGATAACCTGTCGTACAAAGGGCGGGGCTGGAAACAATACATGTACAACCAACAGCTGCTAAGTAACTGGACGTGAGAACATAATAATTTCTATTTTATAATTATATTTTAAATATGCTGTACTTAACCTAAAAAATACAACATGTAATATTCTCACCCCACCCACACACAAAAGACAGTTATGTGATTTACTATTAGCCATCCGAAATTTGTCTGTTGCAAAGAACAGGAAACACTTCACCAACATCTCTATTTTATTGAAAATATGCAGTTCATGGAAGAAATTCTATTGTATATTTTGGTTTCAGAATTATATTTTTTGTAGATAAGGAGATGCTATTATGGTCACTATACATAAAAAGAATCCTTCCCCTAGTTCCATAAATATCCCAGCTCCAGTGACATAAAATCATTTTTGAGAAGCAGCTAGATGTGGGAACCGAGTTTTGCTGGAACCACCAGTTAATACTCAAGAGGAAAAACAAAGTCCTCTTTGGTCAAAGGTAAAACTGCGTCAGAATAAACTGTTATTCATCTTTCAGGTTGCAATAATCAAGTGGACAGAGACTAGTGTGTTTTTCATCACCTTTCATTGTGTGACATTTCCCTCGGAAGTCTAGTTGACAGATTACACTGAATAGTGCACAGAATTAAATAGTGGATTGCCAGCCAACAGCAACAGATCATAATAAAGGACAGAAATAGGAGCAATCACAAAGGCCATTGCAATACAGAGCACTTGTGTTCTATAGATAGAAGACTAGTGTATATACACGCACGCACACGCACACACACACACACGCACACTTTATAAACATGGCTGTATACGAAAACACAATGTACAAATATTGCATTTTACATTCTAAGACCATATGCTTTTCACTTATAGCACTTGACCAATACCTGTACATTTATGTTACATTTGTGGTGGAAAAAAAAAAACCAAAAAAACCCCAGTGTAAAGACATTAGAAAAGAAAATTATGCATGTATAAACCCCAATTGAACAGTGAAAAGGTGATCATGATTACTACTGGAAAATAACCTCTTCATTATTCTCCCATGGTGGTCAATAGATATACAGCAAATGTCAATGTTAAATAATCTATTTTACATAACTCAAAAGGTTCACAAGCCTGAGCTCAAACTCTGGAATTTCTCCTTTAAATTCTTCACAATATTGCTCTCCATCTTTTTACCTGAACGTGAGGCTGCAGACGTTTTGACGCAATCTATCCCCTCATGGACCCGTTTCTCAAGCTTTCCCACTGGAACCCTTTCCACTATGAAGACCTTGTGTTCATTGGGTATGGTGGCCTGACCCCCCATGTATGTGTGCTGAAAGTTCTGCACCTCATGAAGAGGCAGGGACCTTGGCACGTGGTCTAAAGAACTCCACCTACACAACGGAGGATAAGCCTGGGATAGGAGCCCGTCCTCGCCAACTGATCTGCTACTTTCCTGTACCATGCCAGGATCGATCTCTTGACAGTCTGCCAACTCTACGTGACGATCTGGAGATCCATTACAGCTGGGTGTGTAGTCAATTGGGTTCCATGTTATACTATGGAACCCCTCACTACAGCACTCCAACATCTTATCTGGGACTGAGATACTACGGCCCACAAGTAAGCGGTGAGGAACTCCTTCCTCCGGTACAGGAGTGGTGTACTTTGAGCGCAGTTCCTGTACATCAGGCCAGTGGAAAGGTTCTGTCTGACCTGGGCTGGTGGCTGGCATGGAGCTAGGGGATGTGAGCTGGGAGTTAGCTCCAGAGCTTGAGGACTGGGATGGGTTTGGAGTACACAGTTTGTGGATGATAACTTCATTGTAAGTGTTCAAGGGCAAAGTCAAGTTGGGTGGACCTGCATTGAAACACAGGTGGGAAAGAAAGAAGGTTTCACAGTTACATTACCTATGGATTTCCTTCTATATAAACATGATTAACAGCACAAGCTATACAAAGTACATATGCTTAGAGCACAAATATTTACCTGTGTCTTTCAAATGCATCTTCTCCTCATGTACAGGTGGCATCTTCTTGAAAATTTGGTTAGGTTCAGAGTCTCTGATGTTCTGCCTGATTAGAGGTCTGTTGTTTTTGATGCGCTGGCTGTACTGACGTGCCAGCTGGAAAACCTTGTTTTTCATCCTTCCCATGTCCTGCAGGATTTCATCCTCCTCCACCACCGATCGGAGGCTAATCCGAGGCGCAGCCGCCCGGACAGCGTTGTCACTCTCTTTTGAGTTATGGGTTTCGTTCAGGCAAGAGACTTTCCCAACCCTATCATCCATTCCAGAGAGAGATGGAATGGAAGATGAGATGAAAGACCTGTCTGAGAAAACAGATTTTTCTGGTTCTTCCAGTTCTCGAACACTGCTATCTGATGTGGATGTTTCTGAGCTGATGTACCTTTGGGCCATCCCTAATCTAGATCCATTTGGTTTCTCATCAGGCAGTTTAACATTCTGGTTTTCCTCAAAGTTTCCATTTATTTCCATGTCCTGCCAAACCTTAAGGATCTCTGAAGACGGTCTGAACTCCTCATCTGTAGTAGAGTGATCACTGAAACTAGTGTCACCTTTCAGTGATTTCAGGGGTTCAAGTCTATGGTGTTGTTCAGCATTCTCATTCTTTTCTAAGCTCGGCAGGTCAAAAACGGACCAGGAAGTGGGCCTGGTATGAGAAGAGCCTTTCCTGTGCACGATTGTCTGGTCTTGAGGAACATTGTTAAGCACTTTGCTTAGATGCCTAACCAGACCGGCTGGGATATAGGACAGACTCTCCCTGCGCTTGATGCTAAAGTTAGCATCCTGGTGCTCAGCATGCTCATAATAACTTCTGATCTTGTGGATGAGCAGGCGGTCCTGTTTTGATAGAGTGGACCTCCTTTCCCCTTCTATGAGGAGATGCACTGCTGGGTCATTGAGAGGCGTAGTGATATTAATATCAGACAGCAGCTGTGAGAAAGGGCTAACGAACACAGGTTTCTCCTGGAGCTCCAGGCCGAGGGAGGGGGGGTGCTTAGAGGTCTGGTTATCCAGTTGGTGTGAAGGGCTTGCCATGGAGCCTGTGTCCTCTGAGACCAAACTACTCTTTCTGGACAGACTGCTCACAAAGCGCTCTGCAATCACGCTGGCCTGGTCCAATACCGAGGAGGGCAGGATGCTCTTGTTTTCAGACACCACATCCTCATCCTCCTCGGAGTATTCACTGGTAGTCAGGATGCTAGTTTCCTCTACTTGAACACCAGATGAGTCACTCCCTCTGTCCTCTTCTTTTTCTCTGTTTAATGCAGAGGAATTTGCGTCGGGTTCTGCTGCCTCATCTTCAGGGTGCCCAGTGGACAGTGAAGGTGAGACAGGAGACGCAGGAGGATAATGGGACTGAAGCTCCTCTAGTCGATCATTGTCTTCTGACAGAGTAGAAGAGGCCTGTGGTGACAGCTGCTGTTCATTAAGCTGAAACATGACAGGAGACAGGGTTTTGTAAAACGGGATGTAATGAGCCAAAGAGAATTAGCGCTGATAAGCGCCGATAAGCACTCGCCATCTCCTGTTTTAATTAATGGACCAAATGAAAGTCAAGCAAAGTTTAATCTACAGCAGCCCTGGTTTATAGTGCATGAGTTATCGCATCATGCCCTGCACAGGATAATTATAGAAACCAATTATGTGGTAAAATCAAAGAGACATTCTGATCCAAGTTGAAGTGTGAATGCCCATAACTCCACATTTTAGTGGTGCGTTTGGACATTTAAAACAGTTTTGAGTGTGTTCCTAGTGCCAGTGTCACCGTCATCTGCCATTAATCTCTCCATATCTCCAGCTGTTTGCCTGGCTGAGTGTAGGCAAGTGTTGCGGAAGGAAAGCAATTTAAAGCTTTACAGAGATAAGCGGAGGCAGAATAACACACTGACATACTCTCTCTTTCTCTATGCCTTTCTACAATCACATTGTGTCTGTGGATGTGCTGACCACAGGGTGACAACATGCAGCAGGGGGCATTTTCATTTCCAGGACCTAAAAATACTCCCCAGAGACCAATACAGCTCCAGGCACACATTGAACACACACAGGCTTTTGTATTATTTAAAACACTATGGTCTGTCAATTTCACCAACTAAGTAGGAAACCAAAATTGTTTGTAATTAGCCAACGCTAATATATATATTTTATTTCACAGTTTACTATCTACCATCCAGGAAGATAACATAAAAAAGGGAATAAACTAAGATAATGACATTCAATTCATAGCATGCACAGCAATTAGACAGAATTACACACTGGACCACCCTTAAGGCGCGTACGCGGGTGGCTTTATGCTGACACAGCAATTGCACACATCCCATGTTACTTCATAGACACATAGCCATATGAGACACGTATATGGAGTACCTGGGTGGTAATGGCTTCTTCAAAACAATTAACCCTTGGCATCTCCTGCGTGGAAGGTCCCATCATATCTGTTTTCAGTTCAGCTTCAGTGCCTCTGTCTGGATCTCCCTGCAAGAACAAGTTGCCGGATGAGGAAATCATTCTATATCTATTTAGTATCAACCTACACTGAGAAAGCAAAAGGGAAAGAAACAATGTATATCAATATGGTGGCCTTTTCCAGTTAGATACATTATTTTCTACTGAAAAACGCAACAATTAGCTGTAACAATGGCATTTTAATTATGAAAATGTAAACGAGGAAAATATGATCGAGAATGTGATAATCAAAGCCCACAGTGTGGGCTAATACAATGTCCATTTAAATAGGCAGTACAATTAACCTTTGAAGTCAAAGATCTCAAAGATAATGTCTATGGGCACATTTAGCCAATGTTTATAATGCAAATATAGGCCTCCTTTCAACAGCATAAGCTTTCATTTGTATTTACACTATTCAAATACAATTCTTGACTGATTATTTCCAAGAACTCATAATTATGGAACATGCTAAACGGTCACTTCAGCAAAGCAGGTAAGAAACAATACAAACATGCATGAATTCTAGCATTAGCTCCAAACACAGGCAAAGCTACCAAACTCCATTACATGCAGAAGCTTGCTCGAGTTACTCTGCCATTGAGAGCATCACCTGAGCTCAGAGAGAAAAGCTACGGCCCATGCAAACTCAAATGGATGCATTCCATGCGCGCAGCAAATGGTAGCGGGAGTTAGTCAACATTGACGGGAAGGGGGAAGGGGGGGGAGAATTGCCGTGCTAGGGAAATGGAGGGGGGGGGCGGGGGGGGGGGGGATTGGAAGCACGTGGTTGGCAGAAAGCCTCACCGTTGTGAAGTGAGTAGAAAGTAAAGCCCTGGCCCTATAGTGCCAGCAGGAGATGGCTGCCAGCATGGAGCTTGCAAAATCGGCTACCTGGTCGTCACCCATCAGTATATCCTCCTTGTAACCCTGGCCTTCCTCCTCCTTCCCAAGTGAGCCCACACTGGGCGAGCAGCCCAGCCGAGGGGCACTGTCAAAAGGACTCAGCTGCTCCAGCGAGTCCCTCCTGGTGCTTAGCTCCTCAACATCCTCCTCCACAAAAGCCCTCTCAGCCTGGGGCTCGCCTAGGCTGGAGGCCAGAGTACTCACACTAGAAGCAGGCTGAAGGGAGCAGCTGTCCCTTAACAGTGCACCCTCGCTGCCTGCATGCTGTAGCGTGAAGTCAAACATGTGGCTTGTTATTGCAAGGCAAAAGCTAGTGCCGTGTTCGCAGCTGTACCCTTGTGAACAGGACATAATCGCTGTAATCGCTATGAACGCTGATAGAGCATTAGCACAGGGTGAGATGAGATGATGGATGTCAATTACAAAGTGTACAATCACAGCAACACGAGCTCAATGTCTTCTGCACAGAAAAGCGTATCACCTAATAGCTAGGTGAAAATAATGTACTTTGTACTAATGTCCAGTACAGGATTTCAATAGCTTACCTTCAAAATAGCTGCATAGCAAGGAGAGGTAAAGGGAAAGAGAAAAACGTAAATGTCAGCAACAGTGTCTAAACATTTGGCTGCAAAACAACTGAAATGTCCTTATGATGATTGATATTATAATCAAATTGCTTAGAAGAGTCTTCTGGAGTCATTATACTGTGTCCGTCTCTACAAAACAGTGCTCATAGTCAGTTAGCTTTGCTCAGGTTGAAGAAGGAATTGTGATTGAAAGGCTAGATAAATACTAATTACAAACAGCTTCCTCTCAGAGCCTGAAACTGCCCATGATCCAATTAGCCAGAACACGATGGCCTACTCCCTCACTTTGATAAGGAGGGAAACTAACAAAAATAACATCTTGGTATATTTGGCAATTGATCTGGATTGTGAGCACAGAGGGGCCAACGAGAGAAAACAGAGGTTTTCTCTTTCATAATGGCCAATTTGAATAGACAAGAGCAGGGAGGCGACAAGGCTGAATTTGACTATTGAAAAGAGCTTATGTTTGACAAAGACATCCCCAGTGTGGCATATAATCAACATCATTATGTGGCTGTGTGTCTTTTGATCTGCTCTTGTGCGTTCGAGGGAACACACAGGACCACATACATGGGTGGCCTTTCTTCTATTAGCCCTGAATAACCTAGCAATATCATTATTCTGCATTAAAGGCAGGGTTAGTTATTTTCGAGAACGCTTGCTAACTTCAAACGAAGCTACAACTTTGTTGTTGTGAGAGGTGTTCACCACTTTGTTTATGTTCCTATTTAGAGCCAGAGCTGTGTAGCAGCATCGGATTGTTTTATCAGCACGCACATAGAATGGTTTTTGACAAAAGGTGTAGGCTATTAGCTTAAAATGTGCTTGTAATAGCTGACTATACCTTTAATGGGCTGCAGGGTCACTGGGAAGCAACAATTCATGTACTTTGACTGATCAATTACATAAAAAAAGGAACCATGTATGATCCTGCCTGCCACTAGATCACACTAAGAACCAGCATCTTAGACCAAAACAAATTATTTGTGGGCCACACACACACACACACGGCCATATCGGCTATGAAAATAAGGAACAGTCAGAAGTTCAGATACACATAAGTGTGATGTCATTCTCTGTTCAGGAAGAAAAACAGTGCAATTCACTATATCTTGACACATAAAATTAGCTATATTAATGTTTAAAATACAGTATATAGGACCTTGAAAAGTGTTATCATACCAACCTTTTGTGTTCCTCATTATTTGCTTTGCAGGCTCTAAATGTGGAGATTAAAAAGTAAAATGAATACCACCATTCATTGTACAACATTGCTGTATTTAAAAAAACTGTATACTTATGGCTGGACGATATGGCCAAAATTGATATCACAATATATTTATACATTTCGATCGATACGATATAATTCCGATATCAGTGTGAACAATACAAGATATAGACAAATTGCTTAGAACACCCACAACAGAGTACTTACAAACTGTAGAAAAATGCATTTGCCAAATCTCCTCCTATAAAACTATAATATTTTAGAAATGAAAAAGGTAGGCTACAAATAAATGTTCACCTTTTAGCAAACAAGAAATGTAAAATCACAGTCAAATAAATCAACAAAACTCTCAACTGTGTTATTTTCTTTGTTAGTATTAAATTTTAATTTATGAAAGCTATATTTATGTCAGCCAGTAGGTGACAGTAGCAGTTCTGGGGTGTGTGTGTGAGACTGGCGTGGGGTATCTCACCTGATCTTCTGCGTTCGCTTCTTCCTCCAAAAGGAAATTCGTCCACTTTGCAAGACGCAGTTTTCTTAAGCCTCTCTGGACTGTATCGGTACTTTGCTGGACCTACTCAGAATGGACATACTATTAACAATATGTACAGAAACCATCTCCTCAAGATATACAAGTTTGGCTACAATGGGTTGGAGAGATTACACATTATACATTGAAATTAAAGGCATGAAGAATACATTTTCTGATTAGATTAAACTGAATAATATTAATAGGGGATACTAGATGGGAATATTGAGACATTGGACAACAGTATATTTGTTGCTGTGGCAACAGCAGCATCAATATTAGAAATTACTATATCTACAGACTCACAAGTGGAATCCATTTCCAGAATAGCTTTGTTTGCCTTTAAAACAAGAAAGAAGAAAAAATAGTTTGCAAAGATTTTTGTGCAGATTCTTCAATAGAAAAGGAAATTGTATTTTGGTATTAAGGACATGATTGTTGTTTACCTTCGGAGGAACGATGGTGTGGTGATTCTCAAGAATGAGCCTCTTAATGTGCTGGGCCCAAAGACGCTTCTCCTCCACCGACTTGGCCTGAAGCATGCAAGTCATGCTACAAAGTCATTTCCATCATATAACACCAATATATACAGTCTGGACTAACCTTTTTTTAACACAAAACCTAATGATGAACTCTTATGATGATGCACTGTCAAAATTTACATTAACATAACAAGTAATCTGAGTACAAACTTCAATTCTAATAATGCTTTGGTCAATGGAGTTCCATTTCATTAATTTTCATAAAAAGATGAAAGATGAGAACAAAGAGAACAGACCCCGCTCAGTGTGTAAATGCACACATTGGTTTGTTATATTGTTGTGTGTCAGCATAAACAAGTTGCCACATCGTACATCATACTTGACAGCCACTGAACGGCATGTGAAATTTGTTCTCACAATATTGTGCCACCGTATTGAAAATGTAGACAGTTCACATTTACCTGCACTGTGTGGGGTTGCTTGGGATGCTTGAAGTGGATGATACTGAAGAGCAGGGGGTCCTTGGCACCGTCAAGAAGCATCAGGGTGGAGCACTGTAATCACATTTTAAGCAATGATGAAGAGTCTATACTTTCACGACCCATTCCCAGGTCAAATAATTGTGTGTTTACCACTGCTTGGTGGCTGACCGACCTGGTTAAAAAGTGCATGCGCTACATTCTAGAGTAGGTGTAATGCACCATGTAGACAGTAGGTGGTGGTAATGCACCATGCCCTTGGTGGGCTGAACTAGGCTTGCCAAATTTTTACTTGTTACAGTTGCAACCGCTGCCTCCTATTGACACACTGCTAGAAAAATCATTAAATCAATTGGTGGTGAAAAAGTGGAACATATATCGTTGCATATTAGTCCCTGTTCTATACCAAGATGTGGGTCTTGTACACATAGTGTTCCCCTCGTTTCTTGGTGATGAGCAGCATCTTGTCGAAGAGGAAGAGAGTGCGGCTGTTCTTAGCCCGCTGGACATGAAAGGTCCCTTCTAGAACCAGCTCTCCATAGGTAGTCAGGTCATGGCCCTTCCAGTTGATCAAAAGGGACTGGATCTCCTGGACATTAATAACACAGCAGCACAACACACTTACAACCATGTTCTACTCACATTAGAGGACAAAAGGGTCAGAGCCTGTATGGTCTTATTTGATGTGCACCTTCAAAAATTTAAAATAAAATTATACTAAAATAATATTGTGAGTTTTCCACTTGGCACACTTCATTTAATTAACCAAATGTATTGATACTTTTTATCCCGTTAACTTAAAGAATACTTTAAGGACACAAAGGTCCGTGCTCTTGCAAGGTCCAGTACTGTGGGCCTATCTTTTAAAAATGGTTATAAGCTGAACATCGCAAATGGACATCTCAGTGTGCTGCCTACAGAAAATAAACATGAGGATGGAAGCAAGACTAGTGCCAATGGCAATGTAGGACATTGAGTGCCCAGGTACACTTGAGTGGAACATTTGACTTATACCATATAAAAGGAGAAAGAACATGAAAGCATACTCAGCCATTTACCTTAAAGACGTACAAATGTACGCATGATCTGATAAAATAATGTTTTTCCACATATTCATCTAAATGTTCTTTCAATCGCTATTCCTTCTTCACCACCATCATCATTTGTTTGAGGCGACATAGGGGACGCACAGTCATCATGATTGTCCAGCGGCAGTATACCGTGGGCCTTACAGCTCATGACACTGCTGCATTCCTACGTCGCACTGCCAACACCCCTGGGATGCTCGTGAGCGGCGGGCCAGCCAACTAACCTGCAGTCTGACTGCGTGCTCGTGCTTCCTCTTCATATCATTGATGTACAGTGCCACCCCAGTCATGGTGTAGATGGCCTCCTGAATCACCTCACATCCCTCTTCCTCTGGATCAAAGTGCTTGGCGATTTCCTGTTGATGAGAATGCCAGGGAGGAATATTCACTGAATTAAATGATAAAAGTAGGCCTGCACAAAAACGGCACATGGTTGAATCTCTGAGCGGGATGTTGCCTGCTGTTCTTAGAGATGGGGAGGCCTGGTGCGGATACGTTTACCTGAAGTAGCAGGTGATATTTGAGGATCCTCTGCACTGGCTTGAGCAGGTAGGAGCCCAGAGGAAGGCAGCGCTTCAGAGCAGCCTGTCGCTCCCTGAAGAACTTAGCCAAAGGTTTACTCCTCATACAGTCGGTCAGTGCCGCCACAGAGCTGTGAGACAGGATGACAGATATCATCGGGTATCTAAAAACGCATGCGGACAGATTTGCAGTTACATCGGCGATATTTATAATGTCGTCACTGTGAATTCCTGTCACTTACTTGGGATAGTTTGTACAATACTGGGTGTAGATTTCAAAGTACTCACTCTGTGAGAAACAAGGCAGACAAACTGTAATTGGCAATACTGTTTTATTTCTTGGAGACCGTGTTCTGTAGTGAATGGATGATCACATCTGTGCTCACCTTGTCTACAAAACATCTGGCAATGGCCACGGGATCGTGCTGACACATGTCCAAAGACTGCAGAAGTTCACTGGACCCAGGAGAGGACAGTGTTAATGGACATCATAACAATAACAGTTAACAATAACGATAGGAACACAGGAAAAATATATAGTGGAGGCTGCACTCTGCCACTTAGGTTATATTAGTTAGTAACATGTAAAGTAAAATGCTTTTTTTTTTTTACCAATTAGTAAATTAACCTCCACTGGTGTGTTGTTCAGTGTGTGCCACTAGAGGGTGACATACATTGCCTAACAAACACTATGACACACTATACACATGTATTACCAGTTAAAGTGCAACTGCACCCCACTTTAATAACACATAGCGCTAACTCCAAATTCATGGTAGAAAGAGAATTTAACATTTAATGAATGTACACACAGAAAATAAAGTTTGACAACACTCCATCTTGAGGATAGAGACAAAACAGTTAAACCATATAATTTTAGGTGAAAAAGCCAGTGTGGAATAACATGATCAAACATAAGATGCAGTGTTCAGAAGCTCATTTTACTAAAATGATACCTATTACCGGTACTGATCATATTAAAATCAAACAGTCTATAACATTCAATAACTTACATGAACATCATCTGTGTAGCTTTAATGCAGATGAAAACAGACAAAACAGTATCTGTTTCAACATGCTCAGGTTGGTGAACGTAGTGATTCATGTCAACAATATTTAATATCCAGTTAAGAATATACATAAACTCAAATAAAATAACTACTAAACGAATATGTTATACAGTAAATAACCTCAGTATGAAATGTTAAAGAAATTCTAATCCTTGGACAAGAAAAGAGTGACAAACGGAACTTTGAATAGGAGTAAATGCTATGCTGTTTGCAAATCACACTTGGATGTAACTCCAATGCAACATAGCCTACATTTTCATCACATCAGTAAAAATACAAAATGAGTTACGAATTACGGTAGAGATTGGGTCTGCTAGACTACCTCGCCATATATCAACAAATCATCTTATTATAGAACACCATAAACCTTACCTTAGACACTAGAAAATACTCAGAATGTGTGTGTAGTGGTACATGATACACACACCATTTAAAATTATAAACAATGGCCAAATAAAGCAAACCTTGAAATTACTCACTAAATTCCAAAGAAACATTTTTACAGCAAATGAATCCTCAACTGATATAAAACAGAATTCTGACAAGTAAACTACTTTCTGTTTGGACAAACGTCTATATCTAAATGTATTTGCCCCTCTACTTGAGAATGTTAGACTTCACGAAAAAGAAACTAGTCTCCAATAGTCTCAACTTTATGGTTTTATGGCATAAGGGTACAAAAGCTTTACAATGAGGAAGTAATTTTAGGATCTCCACTTAGGGACAGTTTAGTACGTTTTGGCAAGCCCTATAGTCACAAATAAGATGGTTGACAAACTTCTAAGATTATATGACCTCCCACTGTTTTTCATTTATATTGGCTAATTCATTGTAGTTCATAATAGGATTGAAATATATCTAAGGACACAAGGACACTAGACATCTTTCAATGAATATACATTTCCTCTAGAACAGCATCATCAAATTATCTCAACCTTAAAGAAACACAATGATAAATGTATATTCACTGTAGTTATACAGCACTGATAGAAGTCATGAATGTGTTTTACCTGTTGAACTCGTAGATGTCCTCTATGTTTCCAAACAGACCACAAACTTGCTCAGGCCTTATAGGAAGGTTGCCAACATCAATAATGTGGGCCAAATAGTCCTACAGAGACAACAAGCACTGGATTATGCTTCAGACAAGAATTATCTTTTCTGAATGAAAAATGCTAGTGTCACAGATGCAGTTCCTAATGTTTACAGTAGATGTAGCACAAGTACAGATAATAGACCTCATTGCTGTATTATTTCACTCCAGTGTCTTAGCCTGCTATTGGGAATATTATTTGCAAGCTATTGGCAATTGATATGTGTTATTTATAAAAACAAGTCAAAATAATAAGTTAATTATATGTTAAACCAATAAGTAATTAATTCCCTCATAATTTAGTCAATAAGATACAACTTGGTTATGTAATATAATGAATCCAATTTAAGCCAAAGTAAGGCTTTGTTAGTTTACTGGGCTAACGAGCCTTTGGCAAAATGTAAGTTTAACCCATTGATGTCTGCACTACTCCTCCCTAGTCCCCATCCCAACTGCCTGCAGTAAAAAATAAATAAATGCCAAGATGACACCGTGGTAAAATAAGCCGGCATTTAGCCAATACCCCCCCTCCTGCCCAATTACACACTCATGTGCCATGTAAACAATTCAAGCAAATTAAATACAGGCAGGAGACAAACACGCACACAAGCAGAGGCATGATACAGAGAATACCAGTAAATCGTGTGCACACACACCCAGTCCCTGATGTGGTGCAGATACTTTATACGCGCGCGCGCGCACACACACACACACACACACCCACACACACACACACACACACACAAAGATGTGGTTAAATGATCCGTGGTGCCTGCTGTAATCCAG
>JAODLL010076056.1:2500-16123 GCA_026546735.1 Forbesichthys agassizii | reverse complement strand
ACACACACACACACACACACACACACACACACACATATATATATAAACACATACAAATATATACACACATACACATATATATACACAGTCTTTCTTGTCTGTTTTGTCTTGTTATGTAATTTACGTATTAGGTGCCAATAGGCATACCAGCGATAATATGTCCCCTATTCTTTTTAAGTTTGAAATTAATCTTGATGATATTGGAAAGGTGCTCAATTATGCAAAAAAAATCAACAATTCCCATTTCCAAACGTATTAACACTAAAGTAGCTTGTTTGAAAAAGCTGTAATGAGCAGAAAGTAGGCTACATTTGTGTAAAAATGTCAGGAGTAAAAGAAAAAAGTTGCCCAAAAAATACATTCTTGAGTAAAGTACAGATACCTGAAAAAGACACTTAAGCCTATATTTGGCACTGGCCACAAATAAAAGAAACCACAAAGGGCATCATAGGGACCATATTTTAAGACCAGTAGCCTAAAGAAAAAATGTACCATGCTAAATATATGAAATGCAAAACCTATAAATTAGGAATAAAATCCTGCCACTACATGGGTAACCTCATCTCTGCATTATTTGTGGATAGGCTGATTACGTTTGTGGACATCGCCATCTAGTGATCTCTACGTTGAGGTGTTTAATGGGCAAGTAGCCATGGCTACAGTAGCTATATCTAACGAAGGCAGCCACTAGCATTAAGGATAATAAAAATAAATATAGTATGACCTCTCAACCCTTAAAATAATTTGGAAATATATATATACACTTTTGAGTTTTGTTTTGAATAGGCCTATTACACTTAGCCTACAAATAGTGTAAGTATGGTCACAAGATGAAGGTCCAATGAACAGGTTGTGTAAAGACGTAGGCCTATGCACACCGTACTAGCCGATTTCATTGTCATGTTGACAGTAACATTTTGTATATTTGCACATTGGTTCTGTCATTGTGATTCAATACAATTGTAATAATATAGTAATACTGTAACAAGAATTGCGTTTATAAGCGCTTTACAGAATGCTACCAGGAGTGAGTACTGCCACCACCTTCGACGAGCAAAGGAGGTCCCGGAGAGAGGCTAACGAATTGCATAGATCACAAGCTGTTATATAAAATATTATTTATTCATCACCATTAGGGCAACAATAAAACAACCAGCAGTCTTCGAGTTTGGCATTCCCAAACTCTGCTCGCTCCTCTCCCCCGCTCTACTTTGCTCTAACATTTATGCCCTCTCCCACTGGTGTCTAATTAGTATAACTAATTAGTCTATTAGACTCTCCCCCTACTTCGCTACAATACGTATTAGTTTACAAGATATTGTGTTTTCTTTTGTAAATGAAATGTGCCTCCAGGTTTCATAAGTAATTGCCCTGTAATCCATTATTATTTTATATAGGCTACTTTACCACAAGATTCGTAATACAGTTAGAATGTTTATTTTATTGTTTCTTTATTTTACACAAATGTGAAGGTTTCAAGAAATGTGTATTAGCAATTGTGGAAAAACTGTTTAGACCCATATTATCTTAACACTTTAATTAATATAGTTCTAGCATGTTTCAGTAGCCACTACAGGCTTTTTAATTTTTATTTATTTATGATTTTCCTTAAAGTAGGCTACAGTTTAACAATTTCTTTTTAAAATTGCATATTTGGACTTCTTTGCATGCAGGCATAAGTGTTTCCTTCTGATGATTTATTTTGACAGTTGGAATCTGATAGTTGACTGATTTGAGCCAAGCCCAAGTGGTGCATTTTTGCAAAAAGAATGTGGTTAAGAGGACTCTATCTACAAGAACACATGCTCGTAACAAGATGCAGTTAAATATAGGCCAAAGTGTCAGAAGTGTGCACCATACCCTACAATAAATGGTAGATTTACAATACATTCCTTTTTTTTTTTTTGTGGATCAGAGAAGCATTTCAATATCCTTTTAAATTATTTGGTCAAACATATTACAGTAAGTTGTTTTATGCAATCTTATTTCAAATCTGCACCATTAATACATCTTTTGTAACATATACCACACTGATGGCACAGCACTCATTCAATTAAAATGTAAGTGAACTAAATGAGATCAATTTACAGAAAACTTTCAGTGAATAATGTGCGCTTAAAATGTTTCTCATTACTTGTCTATATTGTAATTACGTGATTGGCGTAAAGTTTATAGCTCATCCTCATATTATTTAACATACTTGCATGTGTAGACACCAGTGTGCATGTTGGGAAAATGTTATAAGACAAAGCAGATTTATTGAAACAACTACAACCAACAACTACAACAAACTCATGAAAACAAAAACACATTTGTATATCTTTGCATATGGCATCAAAAGATTCTTTTGAGCATGTTTTATATTAACACTGTTCCACATCAGGCAACACATGAAACAAATCCACACTGGAAACATGAACATGTCAATTTAAGATATAATGAAAAGGTTGTTCTTTTGTGACATTTGTTGTGGTACATCCTGTTCAATAGTTTTACAGAAGTTGCAGTTGCATCATACCAAAACTTAACATGTGGGAACAGTATTTACAAAGTCAGTCACAGTATGTGCACATGCATACACACTGTATATGTTTATATAGTATACTGTACTACATTGACAAAATGGGCCAGGGATGTTACTCTTCACAAGCACAATTGTTGCATTGCTACTTAACATATTCCCTCATTTTAAACTCCCTAAAGACAGATTAAGTAAAAAATTGTTTGTGAAATTCCCTAGTCATTAATGGAAACATTGAAAACTCAAAATAACCACTTATCTTTATAGCACATGGCAAAGATGCAGTCACTTATTTGTCTATAAAACAAAATTATTGTATTACACAGTTGGTTGAAATTTCACAGCTTGTGACTAATTAAAAACAAGTAATTCCTTATTTTGCCAAATGAACAATGGCTATAATATGTTGGTTTTTTTTTGTATCTTAACGTATTATTTCTGTCTAATCTATACATTTTATGACTACAAAAGTTGTAAAGGGCAGGAAAATGAAAAATGTTATTCTTTCCTCAAACCTGAGGGTAACTCAGATAAGAACAGCATGGCTTCTATATATTAGTAAAGAAATTCCTTATAAGTATATTTGCGCCAAATTACAGACTATAATCAGCTGCCACCGGAACGATACTAAGCACCTATATGAAAGCAATACTCCCCCCCATACCCCCCCCCCCCCCCTTATTAAAAAATATATTACATCACACCAGGTTTGAGCAATTATACCAAAACGAATGCTGTGTATACTAACAAGTTTGCACCCTACACTGTACTGCTTACATCCTATTGAAAATGACTGTTAACCCTTATAGACGTGATACCCTGGTAAGTAACAGTACTAAATGGTATTCTACATATTTTCCAAATAATCTGGAAACAGGATCTAGATGGTGCAATGGGGAGAAATGTTACACATTTAGGACACCCAGAATTTGAACCTAATTCACCTGGAGCTAAAAGGCATGACATGTCAGACAGATATGTCTGACCTATGTGTGGAACAGGTTAAACCACCTAAACCAAAAAGTTAAACTGACATGACAACAGTTTACCTGTTTTAATACACTAAAAGGCCTGGTTTAATAATAATAATAAAAAGAAACAACTTTTTTTTATTGTCTTGAAATAAAATGAAATGTTCAAAACCTGTTTTTTTGTGTGACAGTCTCTGGTGTGTGAATGTGTGTTTATTTTTGACAGACGAGTGGGTGCGCTTTCAGCGGCGAGGGCCATTCGGTCGCGGAGGAGGGCCACCTGTGTGTGAAGGGTAACAAGAAAGAAAAGATCAAAGTTAGAGCAGGAGGAAGACAACATTAGGCGAAAAGTGTTCACTCAGAAATCAGATGTTTAGTTGGGCCTTCATATTTCAGCCCATCCAGAATATTGCGTAGAATTTTATTTTTTTGTTATTATAGCAGTGTTTCTCAAAATTTCCAAAGCAAATTGCAATATTTGCATTACTTTTCAGGACCTGTGAAGTTTTAGTGATTAAAACACAACCAAATTATATATAACCAATAAAATAGACTGTTCAATCATTTGCTATTGTAGATGGAATATCTGAATGTGCAAATTGCAAAACCAAATTTAATGAGGCCTTAATGTAGAGTCAGCAAATGTAACATAATACACTGTCAAATTCAATAAAGATGTTGGGGTGATTGGCTGCATTAGCATTAATTATTGCTACCGCAATATCCTGGAGAGACTGCAGTCTGCACCATCCTATTTATATTCTTGTAAATGCACGGTGGTATACATAAGAGTACACTGGCTCTTCTTGTTAACCATAATTTAAGTAGTTACCATTACAGATGTATCACAGATTACATTAAATTAACATTCAGTCTGATTGGTTGGAATGCTCTGTGGTGTTACACCGCTAACAATAAACGGCTTCGTCATTGACGGTAGTATAAGCAGAACCATAGTATCAGCAGAACAGAGGTAACACATATACAGCCGCGAAAAAAATTTACTAGACGCCTAGTGGTTTCTCTAATTTTAACTTTTTATAAATTTGCATTATATTTTTTCATGTAATATATGGATTTTTTGTTTTATGTTTATATAATACTTCCATACATTTTTTTTACCTTTACAGTGAAATATATTTTAAACAAGTAAAAACACAATAGGCAAATACCAGTATGGGTTTGAAAAGCGTGCAATACTCCATTCCTGTGGGTATTGTTGCACGTTGTGCATTACCACCAACTACTGTCTACATGTTATCACCACCTTCCGACTAGAATGTAGGATAGGCCCTTTTTAAAAGGCAACTGCACCCCAGCTCTGAGCCTGACTCGACCCACTACAGAACATTTAAAAAAAAGTGTCAAAAAGATAAGTGAGGGGCTGAGAAAGAGACCATATTAACATTAACATAATAGTTTGATGACGGAGAGTACTGTTGTAAACCTGCCAGGTCCTGGTGTGATTTTTTCAGATATGACATGTAGATTCGTTTTCAGCACATAAAATGCAGATTTTTATAAAAACAGGAATTCTGTCAATATTAACACCAGCATTGGTGTTTGGTCACAGTTCCATCCTATCAATTAGTTTGCAGCTAAAAAAAAAAATATATCTTTAGGGTGCAGTTAAAGTTTAACCAGGTTGATCAGTCAGTCAGCAAGTTCGCGATATTTGCTCGTATAAGACGATGCCGCTACACGCGGTCTCACAAACGTGTGCAGTTGTCTCTTCATTTTTTCCACGCAGCTGTGTAACTCTTAAGAGGAGTGAGCCAACACCAACCTTGGATGGAGAGCAATGGTGTGTGGGGACGGGCACTCTTTAGAGAGGGAGGGGTCCCTCTAGGGCCGTGGGGGCCCCTAGGTCCCGGGTGGTACGGGGGCGCATGGTGGTGTTGGGGGCCCCGAGGAGGAGGGGTGCCATAGGAGCTATGTGGAGGGGGAGGGAGTCGAGTCACCGTGGGGCCTAGTGGAGCTGGGGCCCCGTGAGAGGGCCCCGGGGCCCGATGCAGAGACAGGAGAGGGGGCGGCTTTGTTTTGGGGTAGGAGCCTACGGGTGGAGAATGAGTAAAAATACAAGCAGAACTGGTTAAACTAATTCAATTGTGTCATTTACATAACATCGTTTCAGCATAATCACCACGATGTGCGCATCTTCAATAGCCACATTACCTTTAAAACCTCCTTTGTTATGTATTTGACCCTGTACAACAATTATTGTTGCTAAAAATAAAATCAGCCTTCAATCAAGTTCCCTGTGTTGAGTTGTCCAAGTAGGAATGATTTTTAAAAGTCCTGTTCAATCAAGCGCGACAAATAGAAAGACGCCTGTTTTACAGATAAGCCTATTTGGCGGGACCTGGACACTCGTGACAATCCCAGGCACGTCAATTAAAGGAGCAGCATCTACTGAGAAAAGCTGCTGTTATTTCTGTAACTACCATTAGTATCAACCGCGACAGACGTAAATCGAAACTACACTTCACGTCAAAATATCACAGTAGACAAAAATGTCTACAATTAGTAGGTGAAGTAGAAAGTCAACAGCTTGCATGATAGGCGGTTTACAGGACAACAGCTTCAAGCAAAGCTTAACACTGGTCAAAGTAAGCAAGCCTTAGTTTCAACTGTGAAGAAAAGACGTCGACCTGCAGGTTTGATAGGTCGAGTGGCAGTAAGAAAGCTTGCCTGGGCCAAGAAGCACCGCATGTGGACTACTGAAGACTGGAAGAAGGTCTTATAGACCAATTAATACAAATTTGAAAGGATTTTTGTATGCCGTAGAGTAAGCAAAAGGATGGTTCCTTGGTGTGACACCAACTGTCAAACATGGAGGAGGAAGCATGATGGTCTGGGGCTCTTTTGCTGGATCGAGAGTCGGCAACTTCCACAGAGTGAGTGGCACCCTGAACCAAAACATCTACCACAGCATTTTGCAGTGCCATGCAATACCCTCTGGTATATGCCAACTATTAGGCTTCAAATCATGGAATGGTCAACACAGTCTCCAGACTTAAACTTTATCAAGCTGGTTTGGGATGAACTGGACATAAGGGTGAAAGCAAAGCAACCTACAAGTGCAACACATTTGTGGGAACTTCTGCAACAGTGTTAAAAAGAACTTTCCGAACAATATTTGATTTCCATTGTAGCAAGAATGCCACGAGTGTGTTCGATTGTTATTTCTGCAAAAGGTGGCTACTTTGATGAGTCAAAAAATGTAATTAAATTTAGTTTAAACAAAACTATTCCATTATTTATTTTTTATCTCAAATTGTTTATTTGTTCTATGCTTTAATTTCAGGGTACATTGAGACATTAAACTGCGTACATTTTAATAAAAACTGAAAAAATGTAGGTGTTAATCTTAGGTGTAAATCTTTTGACCGGTAGAGAGTGTGTGAGTGTGTCGGACATAAACCACTTCAACATAACGGGATGCGCTAGCTAGGCTAAGTAAATTATGGTAGGTTACAATTGTTTGCTACTGTGTTACTAACAAGCCAAGTCGCCAACAAACAGGATGGTGTGCTTGCAGGAGATACGTGAACATGCTCAAGTTGTGTTATGTGTCTGTTCATTTATTTCCAAGTTCATTTCGGGTTTCTAGCGGTGGAGGTAGTAAGCGCAACCATTAGTTAGTAGGTAATAAAAAATAACTAAATAACACACAAAATCATGTTACCTTTTCTGTTCATAATTTATTTCCAAGTTCAGTTTGCACCCCGGTACTGTAGCTTTGCAACATGGCAGCCCGTCTGATATACAATCGGATATAATATATTAACTTTTGAGGTGGCGGCGCGGCGGATTGTCCATTTTTTTTATTTTGTATTAAAATTTTAATGTTTAAAATCACACACTTTAGTTTGTTTTTTGTTTCCAACAAATTAGAAATTGCAATACATCGCCATGCATATAATATCGCAATATATTTATTCGTAGACCCTGCATCGTGACACCCATTGTATCACCAGGCTCTTTCCAATACACAGCCATATTACGTAGTAGTATTAATTACAATTTAAAATGCTTAAAACACAAAATGTTGCATTTACCTGGTGTAGCCAAGAGAGGTTTAGGCTGCGGCTGAGAGTGCTCCCCCATGGACCCAGGCATTAGACCCCCTGCTGCAGATCCGGCCTGAGGCTGGGGGGCTCCAGGTGGTGTAGGGAGTAGCGGAGGGGGCTTCCCGAGACCTGGAGGAATCAGATTTCCCCTCTCCCCCTCTGCGGTAGAGGCTGGAAAGAGGGAAAGAAAAGGGTAAGCAAGAAAATAATGGGGAAGGGGGTGTGAGCTAGCATCAGTTTGGGGGGGCGGGGGTTTGCTGTGGCCTTAATGCCTGTATGCGACAGAGCAGCAACTGTGTGGACTGTGCAGTGCGACTCAGAGCCATGGAAAGAGAGAGTTACGCCAACAGAATTTTGAAATTGTCAACAAACACATGGGCCATTGGAAGGCAAAAAAAAGTTCTAGGAAGTGCTTGGTGGACTATATGAATCGATATAACTTTTTTGGTAATTAAAGACAATAAATTCACCAACTTACATCTACAATATAGTGTATAGGTTACGTTTAGTATTTGCGGCTAACTCCGGGAACTGTTTTGAGGTTCGACAATATGCGGTGAATAAACGGTCCATTGGAAGGAACGGAGATGACGGAAATCTCTCTTCTACATGGCTCTGGTGCGACTTATCAATCAGGGTGTGACACCTTGAAGGTGGTCCTGTCGAGACCGTAGGTAATCTGCAATGGTTCCTAGTTCCTCGGCATACAGGTGTACCCCTTCCGCGAGCAGCAGGAGGAGCTGGCGCGTGTCGGAGGGCACCGTGTGGCGCACGATCTTCTCCCGCTCTAGGAAGTCATCGAGCAGCTGTGACGCCTGCGCTGCAATGTCTGCCGGGTCCCTGGGGGTGCGCTCTTTTGCCAGGCTGCGCCGGTACTCTGCCACCACAAAGTCCATGGCTTGGTCCTTGGGCATGTTGCGGTGGACTGGGAGGAAATGTATGGGATTCTTGGTAAGGGGGTCAGGGGTCATGGGGTCAAGAGGACAGCCACACAAGTAAAACTACAGCACAATAAAAAGGACGGGTTTGTGATGTACCCATTTTAAATTAGGACGGATTTGTCTTTCATGTTTTAATTAGAAGATTCTGCTGGTGTTTACATTTATATTTCTGGTTCTCTTGAGTGTGTTTTTGTTGTGTTGTATTTTTTTGCACAGTGCATGTGTCTCACATTTTGTTTGTACCTTATATTACTAATATTAATTTAGATTAAATTAATACAGTCAATAAATGAATGACTATTTTCATCTGTAATGTCGAATTAAATTACAAAATGTAAATTATGATTTTTCATTATGGAAAATATTTTGCAAAACTCAATCACAGCTGATTTGTGGTTTAACAGTTTATTTATGCTCGTCTTATTTACAAAATTATGGATTTGTGGTGTTCCTTTTTTGTGGAAATGTTTTTAGAGTATATGTAGTAACTTTTCACTTACCGTGGTATACATACAGCAGATAAGACTTTGTAGTAACCAGTGATTTTTTCACATCACAGTAAGGAACTGTAACTTTATTAACAATGAGCAAATATAGGGTTTAACTGAGAAATTGTAGAGGTTTTCATTTTGTTTGGAGGGGGAGGGTGGGGGGTTCTTTAAAGTTGGTGTAGTTATAAATCGCCAACTTTTGGAAGTCGGGTATGATTGCAGATTTTTAAACTAAATCCAAATAAATGTTGAGTTTGACGTATTAAGATAAAGTTAGGTGGCAATCATACACATTCTACCATAAAGTTCAGCTCAGTGTTTTTTGATCTCCATTCATCTGAGGGACTGAATAAGTACAATTACTTTTATGTGTGTATTCAAATATAATCTTTTATGTGCGTATTAAAATATATCTAGTATTTGCAGATGATAAGATGAATGATATTTGTGGGTTTGATCAGGCTTAATGCAATTTGATTTTTGCTTTAGATTGAGCAATAAAACATCAGCAATTAATCACTTTAGACAAACTTGTCAGTGGAGTTTAGGACAGGAGTCAGTGCTGTTTTGCTTGAATTAAGAAGGGGGGGGGGGGGGCGACTTACTTTTGAGGGATTCTGAGAATATGATTACAGTGCAGGAAGAGAGAGCTACGTTTGTCTGCTCCACCAGAATACATAACGAGGAACCTTCGGCACGGACATCCTGCAGGGCCCGGGTTAGGCCCGACTCCGCCTGTATGTAGAGCATTTCCACTGACAGGCCGCGCTCCTGCAAGCACTGGCCTAGCGATTTGGGGTAATCCCTTTGAGAGGAAGGAAAAACACATTAACTTTGTCAGCAATTCAATATTTTGTGACTGTCCTGGTAGAGAAACCAGTTAAGTAACTTGGGAAGAAACGGCCTTGGTTTAGGAACAGTTGTCATTATTTTTCCATGGGGGAAATGTGTGATTTACCAATCCAAACTGCTTTGTGTGATTAGATTATTGTTTACAAGCAGGTTATTACTGGATGTATTTCTATACCTAGCTTGGAACAGAGTGTTAAAATATCACCAATTTATTTTAAAAGGTGAATAAAATATAAACAAACAAATTAAAACTCAATAAAAAAAAACAAATGTTAGTGCATGTAATGATTGCAATGTGCAGAAGTGGGTGGGCTTTATGGAAATTTAAATGGACGTGTTTACGCCAGCTCTGCAGCTAAACGAAAGTTGTGTTCCATTTGTTAAGTAGACATCTAATGCATATATGCCAATGAAGTCTTTATACTAGAGTGTCACTAAATACATATAAAAAGGAACGCTTGTATGGAATGAATGTACAACATAAATTATGTGCATAAAGATCTTAGCGCAGTTATAATTACAATTGGGAAAATATTGGGGAAAACAATTTGAAAACATTTTATAAAAAAGAAAAATATATGTCTACAATGTTGTGTATTTGATCAAACCCAATTATTCTTTGGCCGCATGTCAAAATGTGTGGGATTCATACATTACACACGCGTACACACACACACACACACGCACGTATATTGGAAAATTGTAATTTTTATAATTAGCACAATACAAATTACCGGGGGGAAAAAAAAAAATGTAATTTATAAATAAATACACACAATAGTAAGTTAGTGTTTCTGGCTAAGGAAAAAAAATGTATACGTCAGTTTCTGTAGTTTAACAATTTATACAATTTATTTAATTTTATACATTTAAATAAAATGTGCAGTGAGTTGTCTCAATTTTTTCTTCAAAAATGTTCTGAATCCATTAAATTGTACAGAGCGGCGGTTTTAAAAAGGGCAGGGTCAGTCAAGCTCGAGAACTTTGAGCTTGAATCAAAACAAGATCCCTCCGCGATGAAATGCATTGTGAAGCAAAGCACGCAGCTTTGTTGTTGTGAGCGGTGTTCTCCACTTTGTTTATGTTCCTATTTTAAGTAGCCTGTATAGAAGTATTGCATTATTTTTATCAACATGCACAAAAAACAATAAGATAGCAAAATGTGAGGAGATGTTTGCTGAATTTGACATTTAGCTTGCAATAGCTGACTATACCTTTAAATGATGATAATAAGAACTCACTATGCTTATAGATTGTGGAACAATTGGGACTACGTTGCACTAAATAGACATTTTAAATAAAATGCTGTCACTTTTTGGGCTCTATTACTGTCAAACAGCTGCTGCACATAATATAATTAGTACAATGCATGAAATATAAATATTTAAAGATTTTTCATTTAGCAGATGCTTTTTATGCAAAGCGACTTACACAAAAGTACAAGTGCAGGTATTAAGCAACAAGGAAGATTATTTGAGGACATTTAAAGATGGGCTGGGCATGTCAGGGATAGAAGAGCAGGGTGATACATTTGCTTTTCTGCAGTGCTGGCCTGTTGCTGACTGAAAAAGTGTGGTCCATCATAAAGCATATATTATGGCAATGGCGGTCCAGAACATTTGTGCACTTGAAGACCTAAATGATGGAGTGGTGGGGGTCAAATCTAGTTGATAAACTTCACAAATGGTGTATTCTGTGCCCACATATTTAATACGTGCAAGTAAAGTAAATATGATTGTTATACAGTGGTAAGCACGACTGCCCCAACTTTCTTAGATTGTGTTGAGTCGGCTTTAAAATTTATGTATATTTTCACAAAACAATTTAAGTCAAAAATGTTATATTTGTTGTTGTATTGTTTCCTATATAGTACACGGTGAATGGAATTTACGTTTTGTTTTTATTTGCATTTTCCACACTGTCGCAACCTTTTCAGAATCAGGGTTTGTATGTTTAATGTGAAGCATAGTGTGGTAACAACTATAGCCAACCCTGCCCCTTGTATTTTCAAAATTTAAATAAATATAGGTTCTTATGTTAAAAGGGCATGTCATTTTTATGTTCAGGAATTTACATATTTTCTATACCATATGGGGAGATTGATTCATTTGTGTGTTTAATTGCATGCTACAGTAGCAGTTCTATTTTGTCACGAGCCATAACTATTAAATAACACAGTACAACTTTGTGTTAGTCTGCTGTCCAAAAATATAATGTTAACCACAATGGTTGTCAGATGTCATTGGTAGTTTGAGATTATTGTGGAGGTGAGTTTTTTGTGTGTGTTAGGAACAATAAAGCATTTCTTAATGATTGCCTGCATTTGCCTTTGGCAAATTTGGCTCCTAACCACGGCAAAATACAATGTACTCAATTCACCAAAGAATCACCCATTGTCCTGAGTGAGTGCTGACATTTACTTCATAGCCCTGACTCTAAAAAAAAACTAACTGATTATTTGTACTTATCATAATGTGTATCATCATAAAACATCTTTTGAAAGATTTGTTTATGTCTCTGAATTCTGATTTTGAATAAAGACAAAACTGGACAATGTACTGAATCTCTGGTAAATAAACAGGTCAGACAAGCCAATTATTCAAAAGATGTAATGCACAAGTCATTTTAATACTTTAAAAAAATGTTTCAAATCGTTTATCTTTGTGGTGTACACTGTCTAGGCAAGATTACCTCGATCGAGTGTATAAATATCTCATTTTATGTGCGTCTGCATTAGGGATGTCACGAGAACCGATACTTAGGTACCAAGTCAATGCCAAAATTCTGAAACCATGACAGTACTCGTCTTTGTACAGTATCGTAGGTACCAGAAATCCAACCTGGACGTAAGTGCGGTCCACACAAAGCCACAGACTTCAGATTTCAATGAGCACCAGACATTAGAAGATGCATGCCATGTACACACAATATAACCGTGCCCCATGGCACATTCTGCAGCTGACATTTGACTTCATCTTTGATGGCAGCCTCAGCATACAACGTTATGAGCTTGAAATACCAAGCTAACAAGCTTTTAATAACTGCCACATAAACAGTTTGAGCCTCATTTAAGTACATGTTTATATATATAAATTACACATATAAACACACATACAATATATATTTAAATATATCATTTTTTTTTATACCCCTTTTGTTTTCGCCCCGTGGTATCAAAATTAGTATCTTTCACTGGTATTGGCATCGACTACAGAATTTCTGGTATCGTGATATCCCTAGTCTGCATACACACACACACACACACACACACACACACACACACACACACAGTAAACCCATTACATATATTTGCAAGTAGAAAGTTGTGAGACTGTATTGTTACATGGTCACTTATGTACTAGCTAAAACACAAATTCTACACTAGGCCACCTCAAGCTCACGTTATACCAATGCTCTACTAAAACACACTACAGTAGGTCATGTGACTAAACGGTCCGTCCAGTGCATTCAGGTACTCACATGCACTGGTTGGTCACAGAGAGCACCACACAGTCTGGTGGTCTTCTCTCCTCTTGCACCTGCCTGTAGAACTTCTGATACAGCGTTTTACGCCTGTCGGCAGGCGTGTAACACTCGGCCTTGGCTGGGTGGATTGGAAGAAGGGGGTCATGTAAATGAACAGAAGAAACGCATAAAAGACAGATACATGGAGATTGTAGCACAGAATTATGCAATACATAAAAGAGACACACGTGAAAGGTAGAGTTCTGCTGCGTCATGCCTCACCCACCCACGACTATGGCAGCTTTCAGT
>JAODLL010076045.1:0-16124 GCA_026546735.1 Forbesichthys agassizii | reverse complement strand
TACTTTGGGTGAATAAACCTCATTATTAATTTTACCCTGACTTGCACCCTGTTTATTCCTGGCTCGGTCCCTCACACTCTATGAGAACCTTTTGTGCACTGCTTTGGGTATTTATGCTAATTCATTAAAACCTGTGATTTAACAAATGTATAACTACAACAGAAGACTGCATTTGAGAATTGCATAATAACGCTAAGTGCCGTTTTGGTTGAAGGCAGAGATTTGACGTTGTGACCTTTCCAACATTCGCATGTGTTGACAACCAGCCACTAACACGTTTAACTCTCAAGAGCAAATCCCTGTCTTGCTGTGAATACTAAACAGACCCCATGCCACTCACACGATTATGAAGGACTATGATATATGGCCATATGGCCTAATTTCCCTGGTTCTACTACGACGCTGCCTGTGATTGATGTTGTAGTGGCTATACTTACACACAGCAGCAGGGCTGTACTTAGCGTGCTTGAGACCAATCAGACAGCCTGCCTGCCTGCGCAGAAGCCATGTGAACTTCTCCGCCCTTGAAAGCTGGCACCATACTGCTCCACACACAGCACGGGGATACGTTGCATTTGCCCGTGCACGTTAGGGATGTGTGCGATTAGTCGGTTAAACACTGCTGCCATCGCTAGTCGGCACCATAAATACTACTCGGTTAAACATCATTGTGTTTTAGTAGCGGGTCAGTCAGTCTCTCCCTGCCTCAGAAACATGGAAATCAATCTGCTTACGCTGAACTAGCTATGGAAGTTTAGCAAGCTAGAACTTGTTAATGCTTTCAACCAGACAGCCAATGCAGCATACAATATAGTCATACAGAGTCGATATAATGCTCTGGTCCCTCCGTCCCGCTTCCTGTGAATAACAGAGCGGTTTTGGCACTATGCCATTGTTGTATCGTAGGCTAGAACTGTTCATCTTCCGAAGATCAAGCGGCCTATTGATTACTCTTTTTTTAAATGAAGAGAAAGGAGGCTGGTGGAGAGGGAAAGATAAAGAGTGGTCTCCATCCACATACAAAACAGCTGATCGATGAGTGCAGCTGAGGAGAGACCTGCAACCTGTGCACACGCTGACAATGTTACAAAGTTGAGCCTGGTTGTGATCAATTTGGACGGTTTGATGAGTGTTTTGCTGTTTTTAGACTAGTCCAAGTTACATTTTTCCTTCAAAACAACAAGGAAATGAGTCGCTAGGAACAACACTAGTGCACATAAGTGTGTGGATGTATCTCGTATAGGGCCTTTTACCCCCTCAGCCAGGCACACTGGTAGAGTGCAAGACAGGCATAACCCCCTTCCCTCGCTCTCTCCACCCCCATCCTAGCAGGGGGGTGGGGGGGGAGAGCTCATCTGTGAGCCCTGCTGAAAGGAGTCCAGAGGTGGTTTGACATGCATGACAGGTCGTTGACAGGTCACAGAGCCGGCGGAGATCAAACGCACAGTCTACTGCTGTCCCCGGAGCTGAGGGCCCAGGCCTCTAGGGAACTCTGCTCAATTTCCTCAGAGACAGTGGGCCTGTGACAGGGCGGCCATGTTTCTGCCCCCGTGCAGCTGTGTTATTCCTCGTCTTCTGCTTGGACGGTGACATTCAGAGCAGAACATTGCCGTTAACCTACTTACAGGAAAAGAGTAAAGTAGTCAGAAAGTACAGCTAAAGAATAGGATCAACAAATGATTCCAAATCTAACTATAACTGCAGTGAGAAGGGGTTGAAAACACACACCGTAACACTGCTAAAACTCACTGCATGTGTCACTAGTTTGGGTCCAGGAGCTAAGAAGAATGTGATAAATCATGCTGCTTTATGAGAACCGATACTTTAGGTCCATAGAGAGGAATGTCTGAGGAGGAATGCAGTTTTGTGACCAAATCGCCACGCCCTATCGGCTTTATTCAATCGCCAAGTCACTGATTTGTGAACAGGGCCACACCGCACGGCATTAAGACGGAACTGATACCTTTTTTCCAACGGATTGCAGGAGTTGTACTTAAAATGACATTGTGAAAATGCCAACATGAGATTGAAGCTTTTACATGACTCAACTCAAGTAGACACACGGTTCTTACATTTAGAAGGCCACATCCAATTATGAGATGGACAGCAGAGGATTCCCATAGAAAATAATCAATTCTAGCATTCACATTGCTCTCATATAATCAAAACTGAAAGTATACGCTTGTGTTGCATTCGATAGCTGCATTTACAACCCCCCCGTCTCCCCTTGCATGTACAGTATATAAGCGAACACACCATTTCAAGTTATTACCGTGGAACCCCGAGTGGTGCATATAAAACTAATAATTATTAGCTTAGTTCAACTTAATCGAGAACCACCTGCACGCCATTACATTCGCAGCAGGAGAGCAATGGCCCCACTCTTTCCTTAAGCTATATTGGCAAATAAAACATCTACACAAGGTGATGACTGAAAATCCTCAAATGGACATTTTCCTTCAGCTGGAGTGCTAATGATATGAGCTATATGCTCAGACTGGATATCGATTTAGCTAGAAAGGCACAAAGTGTTCTATGAATCCTATTAGCAATGCAATACATGCTGTAGTCACGTTAATTACTGTATGCTGGCACGCTGTCTAGACATGTAATGTGATGAAGTGTACAGGTGCGGTAATCAGTGATCCCTATATATAAACCACGCCATCAGACCCAGTTTGGCTTGTGTGGATGAATGCAAACAGCTGGCTGGAGCACCCAGGGTCATCCATCTCAAGCTGTGTCCTTGAACACACGGAGGGTGAAGCAAGTAGAGCGAGAGCCACAATGTACTCTATATTTGTTTTGCCCGTGTTCATGTATGCTTTTGCTACTGTAGTGCGACATCAAAATGGCCAGATATGATTGCACAGCTGTGGCAGAACAACTGTCGGTGGTGAAACTGGATCTGCCCTGTATTGCTACATCACCAGTGGCACATGTCCCAGGGTAGGGAGGGAAAAAAAAACAAAAAAAAAAGACGAGAGAAAAAAAAACAAAAGAAAAACTGAGAAAATAGGCAGGCCTGACTTATTTCAAGTTATATTGTAGCTTGTTATATCCATGCAGTGTTGCTATGTGACTTAATATAATGGTGTGCCTTTTCTTTATTTTGGACAAGATAATAATTCCACCTTTGAGACAGTGAGACTGTCTGTTTCCAACTAAGTGCAATCAAAGAGTAAGGGCAGACACTGTGACCTCTATTTGTTGCCAGCGGATTTCAACATTACGGGGATTCAGAGCAGTGAAATTACAAAGTTATTCATTGCTCGCTCTTGTTCCAATCACCCACTGGACTCAAACACAGTCACATAGAGAAGACCTGTCTCTTGACAGCAGAACTGGTTCCCCAGCTCCTATAACAAGGCATGAGACTAGCTGCTAGTGGTGTTTCACTACTGCATGCCCTGCGCGTCTCACAGCACTTAAGACGTTATGTATTATGCATCAACATGCACAGATACCATCCCCAACACAGGTACAGTCCTGGTGCCGTGACCCTTGTATAAAGGGTGTATGGGTTCATCCTAATATGGTTTCATTATGTGGCTTCACTCCCACTGAAAGGAATGATATTGGATTCAGTCTCACGTAGATCCCAAAGGGTTTCTTGTGAAGTTCTCAGAGGTGTGGACAGCTCAGAATAATCCATCTACCTGCAGACAGTCTCAACTTCTTATTCCTTCCAGTGGAGAAAAGAGAGTCTTTTAATTTATTTATTTTCCATCAGGCATTTTTCTGCACACCTCGAGCGGGCCCTTGCTCCCCCCATCCATCTGTTGGCCGTCCCTCACACTCATTAATCTTGCCTGTCCCCAGGTGGCTGATAGTTGGAGCTGTGTGATTAAGCTCAAATGAACCACTAGGAATAAATAGAATCTTAAGCCTCTCATGAGATGGAGGGAGGGGGAGAGGGAGGGAGAGAGAGAGAGCGAGCGAGCGAGCAAGCAACAGTTTTTGATCGGAAGGTGTTGGGGAGCGCTCTCCTCCACGGGCAGCATGCTGACAATTGTTTTGCCTTGAACGCAGCATTAATTTTGGCAGGCTATTTTCGACTTTAGTCGCCTGAATGTCCCTTCGGGGATCAATAAAGTACCATCATATTTTATCTTAACTTAGTCTTGGGACAAAATGCTTATGACATTTAGTTAGTCTAGCTTTCATAATTAATACCTTGTCCAATATTAACAAAAAATGTTTGACAAAAACTCTTGACATTAGTAGATATTGTAACTACATTTAGTTTAGGTTTAGTCAGCTAGGAGCTAGTCAGCTAACTGACTGTATTAACACAGTAACAAATAGTATGTTATCATCAAAAGTCAAATCTTTAGCCAAAATGTAGTACTGTATTAACTACATATGAACTTCACAAGTACCAATATCAATGGAGTATCTGCTCTAACTACTGTACTAATTTCAGACATGCTTGAAATCAGATTCTACTCTAACGTGGAATCGAAATCAGCACTGCAAGCCCATGTTAAGACGCACACATGATTTAAGGCATGAATCACCTGTTATCGAATGAACACACCACTGTGACGAGGCCGTGTTTGCATGGGTGTGGATGAACCATTCCATCGAGTGCATCACTGTCTCTGCCCATCGACCACCGCTCTCGTGGGCTCAGCCTGCTCTCCCAGAGGCCTCATCATGCCATGGAGTCCTCCAGTAAGTCAGTGCTATTGACAAGCTGTCCCGCTCAGCCAAATAGGGCCTGGCTGGGAGTACAGATACTGCTCTGGCCTTTTGAAGTGGACATGATGGATGCTATCGGGTCTCTGTGTCCTATTGGCTGGCTATTGTATGTCACGAAACCATACAGGAACCCTCGTGTTCAAAAGGGCTTTATAAATCCATGTCACTGGCTTTGTTTAAAGGGTGATGTGGAGAGCAAAGCGAAACAATACAACGTTGTTGCTCGGTTAGATGGATGGGCAAACCTGCATCATGTGCAAACTCTATATTAGATGCTTGGATGAAATAATCAAAGTCAGATTGAAGAGGCGTAGTGCTCATCGTCGTGCCGCGAGACATCTGCCCCGGTGTCGGCGCTTAATTGCTATTTTCTTACTTTATTTTCCTTTTTGGTGCACTTCACCATATTATCAACACGGGAGAAGGAACGGGTGTAGTTCTCATTAAGACACAGAAGGGACACAGGTGAGGCATTGCTGGGGTGGATAACAAGAGCCGTGATTGGCCACGTCCCCCCGAATGACGCATGAACCACATCCTTGCTGGAGCCATCGTCTCTCCGTCTCAGACAGTGTTCTCTACACTTCTCATGCCCCAACACCCCCAGAATGTTCTCTTTCCTATTGCTCCCCCGCTGCTGCTACTGCTGCTGCTGAATGTCCATTTCAATGTTACACAACTAGGTCTTACTAACCGCTTAATGTCTCATCTGTTGGAAACCTTCACATGAGCCTCTTAAGGTTGTCTTGGTTGGCTGTATTAAAAAAGTTGAACGGAAAAGACTAATATTGGGGTAACATGTTCTTGAAAGGTCTTACAGTAAATATGGGATATTTAAGAGATTTACCCTTAAAGTATATCTGGAGTAAATTTAAAATATACTACAATAGCTGGACAACAGGCATGGAAGAACAGTATCTATCAGTACTTGCTAGTAGCTAGTGTATTACTGTGTACACTACACACAAGCCGCAATAACCTTATAATATGATCTCCAGGTATGACATAATTGTATTAGCTGGGTAACATGGCATCACCGACAGCAGCACAGCTGTAAACCGGGAGTTCACATTTAATAAACAGTGGTGAGCCATATACAGTAAGTATACCCAGGGGACTACTGCTGATATCTGTTGTAATCCCAACAGATATTGTGGCTATACGCAACGTATTTTCATCTACTGTAGAAACAGGCTGTCAGCTCACTACATTTCCCAGCTGCCGTTTCAACAGGCTTCATTATTACGTTTCTGCTCTCGGCGTTTGGCTGACCTGTGACCTTTCCCGCCAGGCTGCCCTCATCAACAGAGGACCGACGTTAGATGAGTGAAACCTGAAACACATCCGAGAGAGGGCCATGAATGCAAAACACAGCAGAAAGACCGGTCCCTCCGCGTTCTAGAACTCTCTCCAGTCTCGGCACATTCCATGCATTCCACTGACCAGCTCACATTACTTAATACAAAGTAATACAAGTGATTTAAGACAATGCTCAGTGCTCATTATTTCTTAATTCAACATGCAGTTATTTGCGATATCTTGTGTAGTTTCATTAAGATTGATGTGGAGTGTAAGTATGGTTTGATGAGTTGTTGATGTAATGAGGTGAGACATGAGGAAAAACCTGTTCTCCTTTGTGGATTAGGAAAATGCATACCTGGCAACAAGTGCGCTTTCCAAGCATTCAGTGCAGAAACCCTAACACATGCTTATATAGCCACAAATCACGCAATGCAGACTAAAGGCTAAATAGCTCAACTTCTGTGCTTGACAAACACCTGTGGATTTATATAATAGGGGTGAGAATCTTCACTGGTCTCACGATTCGATTATGATTATCGTGTCAACGATTCAATTCAATTACACGATGCCTCACCTACTCAATATTATATATTACTGCACATGGTTTTCACTAACAAATTCAAACGGTCAGATATACAAACTTATTGTATCTGCCGTTTATCTGGGGCATGCTTCCCCGGTGAAGATTTTGTTTTTTTATAATCTTTAAAAGTGGGTTTACAGTTGATTTTGCCATGAGAATATAGGGGAACACCCTTGAATGTTAAACATACTGCTACAACAGTACTACTACAGTAAGGGCACTGTGACATTACTTAAATCTCACAATGAGAGGAGATTTTAACACTATTTTTACGAAATCTTAAATTATATAACTGGATGGAAATTTTTATTTTCTTACAAATCATTGTCTTTAATTAAAAATGTATTCACACTACTGTTGAATGGGCTCTGTAGTCTGTAGTTCTAGTATGACAAGAGAAAGAAGAAATAGGCAGAAATGACTACTAGCCTTGAAATATTCTGAATTGTTGATAGTCTTGGGGTGTTCGATATGACCAAAATCATATCCCGATATACATTTATATCCCGATAACTTCACATATCACGGTATAGCAAGTTCTGTAAATTAAATTAATAAATAGTTTCTTGTCATTTAATGACCCACTCCCCCAGGATTGTGCTCACATTCATAGAATAGAACTATTATAAATAACACATTTATAATAACACATAAACAACACAACGCAGCCTCTGAACCACAGTGAGCCGAGGAGATTAACTCAAAATGTGTTACACTGAGTTCAAATAAACTATATAAACTAAAAGAAACATGGCAATGTTTACAAGGAATAACATTTTTAAAAACAAAATGCAAAACGTTTTGAAGTTTGGAGATAGCGGAGAATGAGACTACAGCTACAGCAAGCTACCTATGATACTGTATATGAACGCTGGTTTTAAGTTTACGTGCGTGCGTTACTGATATCTCAACACATTTTTAAATGGATGTAAATGTGTGATAAACGGCGATTCATTATTTGGGCCGGTAAAACGCCGCTATGCTTGGCCAGTGGCAGTGGACCAGCCTGGGCCGTTGAGTCAAAAAGGTTTATTTCAGTAATGGCTGTCTACATGGCTTTAAACATCTGTTCTGTGAACCATCGCTGTCACTTTGCTCACTGATTGGTGAGTTAACATTCATTTTTTTTGCCCTTCCATCAATGTCATTGTGGAATAATAATCATAACAACAACAATACTGAGTGAGCATAGCGGTGGACCATTAACTCAACACAGAAAACAACTGTACTCAGTTTGAGTATTTGCGCATAGTCTGGCTTGACTCTTACTGAGCTGAATGAAAGTGGTTGTAGAAATTCTGTTGATAGCTATCTGTGGAAAGCCGTTTGGACATTTTGCAGATAGACACTTTAACAATCAGCATTCATGTTATTGTTGCTATGCAGACATATGCTGTCAGGCCCTTGTAGAAACGTAAGGCAGCTTTATTTATATAGCACATTTCGTACACAGCGGCAATTCAATGTGCTGTACAAGGTGCAAAAAAAAAAAAAGGACAACATACATATACACAAATATACATATACCATATAAATAGCAGCAAAAAACTGTCAAATGTAGGCCTACATAATAAGATAACTAAAACTAAGCTTTGTGAAATAAAAAAATTCAAAGTACGAGTTGCATGATAACAAAATGCAGCTTAACCATATTTTGTTTTTATCATTTATTGTTACGTTATGTTTGCCTTGGGATGCTAGGCTACATGCTGTAGAGCTGTTTGTAGTAGTTGTATATTTGCAATTCTATTCATTACTTTTTCTTTAAGTCAGATATAAAAAGGCATGTGGTGGGTCAGTGTGGTGGGTCCGTGTTTAACCCTAGACCTTTTGGCCCTGGGGTTGGTATGCTTGACAAAATTAATTAGGGAACCCTGGTATACTGTATGCATACAATGGCTCTGGCTCCGTAGTTGTTTTCATCATAGCCCATTAACAATTCAGTTTACTCCCTTTGTTTAGAAAATGTAGAGGCTAGTCTTTTCTGCATATTTTTTCTCCTAACATCTTATTTTAGGACCACCGTGATTACAATTGCATCGTACACCAATCAGCATTTTGCGATCGACTTTCAGTTATATTTCGTTATTGTAGATTTCTTAAAAATGTCTTGTCTCGTTCTTGTGAACTCAATATTGTGCATTGTGAATGTATTACCTCTTAAGAGGCATTCACTCCATCACCTTGGACACCGTATAGATGCCCCCATCTAGTTTCTCTACTTATCCATGCTAACTAGATGCTGACGGATAGCAGCCATTACCCAGACCAGATGAATCACACCTCAGACGCTGATCTGGGAAGGAAAATAACCACCTGAGACAAGAAGTCATCGGTCATGTAGCACCTATCAGATACAACATCTTTCTAATCATTTTGGATTCCTATGGCTCAGACAGGCTTATGGAAGTGTCCTTCGGGTAGGCAGTACATTGCTTAGGCTATACGGTATAACTAAGATGCTGTAAAAGGCACTGCAAACAAACACTTGCTGACCATGTTGCTGAAAAATCAGGTGTTCCAATGCACCTCGAGGCTCCTCCATGACCAAGATCATGCATACATCTTGGTGTGACACTACAGTATACCGTTGTCTTTTTATTTATGTTGCATTGACCCCCCCCCCCCCCAAATTTGCCCACCACGGTCTGGAATTTTAACAGACAAAATAGCTATACTTTGCTACAGGCTACAGAGCAGGTACAATAGCCTGCCTCTGAACATTTCTCAAAGAGACAGATTGTTGGTGTTGCCTCCGTAGTGCAGTCGTATTTCACCCTATCCAAAGGGGTGGGGCAGAAGCTAGCAGCAGCCCAAAGGAACCCCCCTGCTGCCTCCACACAGCACCGCAGACAGAGCGGGCTGGGTGGACAAATGCCACCTCTAATTATACTCCTCTGAAGTAATAAAGGGAAAATTACTTCATTTTAACACAGCAGAGGAGGTCCAACATTACGGCGACTTATTAACTTATTTCAACAGCGAACATTTTTTTCCCCTTCACACGGAAAGGGTTCATGTAGGAGCATTTATTGCAGAGGCGCTGTTGTACAGGTTGATCTGTGAGTTAAGGAGACGTGTGAGGCAGGGCTTCTTCAGAAGAAGAACAGCGAGGAAAAGGTCAAGCTTTTTTATGTGGGAGCTTTCGACAGAAACAGTCATGCTCTGAATCTCTAATACGACAGCTGAGTAAGAAAGAAGGGTAAAGAGCGGGGTGAGACGGAGAGCTATATAGCCAGTAAACTATGGTTTGTAGTAGTATTGTTTCTTCCTTTATAATTTGTTGTTTTAATTCACATAGTACATGAGTGCACAATCATTTAACTCTGGCCATAGTTGTGCACGTAACTAGCTAACTAGCTTCAAAACATTCCCATAAGGTTATAAACAACTGAATTGTCACACTGTACTGTATATGATGCAAGACCATCCTGTTCCACAGAGCTTAAGCAAGTGGGAGCATGGGAGCCCATGGTAAACAAAATGTCCAGTCTAGCCAGCCAATCGCAAGCACCTTGGCAACCGTTGGCACAGGGATGGTTTGGAGGGGGGTGGGGCCGTTTGTTAACTACTGCACTACAGGAGGGGCAAACTGATGGCTTATATTCATCAAAGCAATTAGTTAATTCAAGAGGAGGCATTGCAAAAGGCATTCAGGGTGGCTGCATTATGAACAGCACGGCCTGATTAGCATCAAGATGCTATTTAATTACTAAAGCCATTTTGGAATTATACACACCATTACACTGTTGTTTCTGCCCCGTCAGTGATGTGTCAGGCAGGTGGTGGAGAAAGACATGTTCTGGGAAACACAACAGGATGAGGACCAATGAAATAGGAGAAAAAGAGATTTTTAGAGGTCTGATGGGAAATTGGCTTCTACCAAGAGAGCTATTAATACTCTTTTCACACCTTCTTCACTCATTGGTCATCATGCGTGGCACAGGAAGCGGTGGCGTGTTTACATTTGCATAAGGCCTGTCACAAGAGTGCCCCCCCCCCCCCCTTCTGCCCAGCTCCCAGTGTCTCTCTTCCTTTATGCTTTCAATGAATAAAAATAAGCACGTCTCACCACAGACAAGGCAAATCTGTAGTCACTAGAGATGTCGTCGTTCCAGCGTGTGTTGACACTAGTCTAGAGTGTAGTGTAAAGCAAACACTGAAACGTGCCCAGCCACCACGGAAATAGATATCTTAGGTACAGTATTGGTGACTTTAATAGTGGGTCAACCATAAATGTGCTTCAGTGGGTCACTCATGGCTGTGTTCAACATCAATACAGAGGTCAACCAGCGCAGGGTTGCGATTGCACAGACCACAAGGGGCATGACACCTGTGTGACACGGGGAGCGAGTGATGCGCGTCACGCGGTTCCTGCCCGTGGGACCAGCCCTATCTGATCTGCTGTCTCACTAACCCTTCTGGTCTCTCTTCCCCCTCCCCAAGGTAATTTCTGACTGCAGATAATGCCTCTTCCACCCCCCACCCCTTCCGGTTTCTCTTCAGAAACAATCACAGCCTTTATGTCAAGTTCTCATTACTGCCATGTGAAGAAAGATGCACCTGCACCTGATGTACAGCTCCTCCCTCCCCCCCACCCCCCCAGCACTGAGGCGACATATTGGCTCATTTGTGGAGGTATCAGACTGAGAAACCTAGCTGGGCTGATGGAGTACCAGTGACAGGATGCCGTCCTCCATCTGGCAGTGGGATGACGGAACCCATGTAGGTAAAGAGAGAGAGAGATAGCGTGAGTGGTTACACCACGTTTGCCAGGGGGCATTTACCTGCGAAGATAAACCGCCGGCTAACATAATCCACCGATCTGATCCGAGGATCAGCCAACGGGTCAGAACGAGTCAACCAATGAGATCGCATCAGGGATCACACGGCTGTATTCTGCTGATTAAAGCAACCCAGACATCATTCACAGTAGTTAATATAACTCCATTATAGAGTTATATAGTACGCACTACTAAGTCAATGCTATTGTAACAGTCCATTTCATTTTGTGGCCTGATCATAATTATGTGAGGGAGTGGTGAGCCGTCACAATGTAGTTGGACCCACAGTTTAACCCAGCCGGAGAGCTGCTTTGCCTTTCTGTTCGTTCGCATAAATGAGGCCTCCCCCCTGATGGTTTAAGCCTTAGGCTTTGCCCAGTTATAGTGGTTTAGAGCTAATAATATGCTCACAGAGGAAAAGGCTGTGTGTTTTCCAGCCCCACACACACACACACACAAAGATAGACATGCACACGCCATGTCCTCAGTCAAAGGCGAAGATGTCCTTGAGAGAGAGTGGCAAGTTGGTTGGGCTGGCAACTCGTTTTTCCCCTCAGTCTCTGGGCCGTACGCTCGGTGCCTCCTCTCCGTTATTCTCCCCACTGCAGCCGGCTGTGTGCTGTGGAGTGCTAACAACCAAATAATGGACGGCTGAAAGCAAAATGCAGATTGGCCATGAAGGCCTTTTCTATGCCAGCTGATCCATTTTATCTGGGTGCCAGCAACAAGCAAAGTTTGTCGAGGAGGAGGACTTCGTAGGCCCGCAGAGCGTGAATGATTCTTTCGTCAACGCAGGTTGGCTGCTACTTGATATTACCCGATGGCTTGCCGTGGAAGGAATTTGTAATATTCTAGACTTTTCAACTAAACATATAGTACTAGGCAAGGTTCCCAGAAACAGCCACACCACAGTTGTTTACAAAAACAATGTTCATAACCTTGCCTTACCTCAATTCACTACACAAGCATTATAGCCAATATCTGTAAGCGTAAGGGTAGTCATTATGTCCCTCTCTTACGAGTGACCTTCGAGGCAACACAATTCCAAGCAGCTGAAGTAGCATAGCAAACCACATCCTTTATCTCACACCGCAGCTCTGATTTCATACCATGATTACCTTGAGTGTGTGCTCAAATATGGAGGAATAAACAGCTTTTGGAGGCAGCACGTTCCTTGAGATCCTGTAAATAGTATTAGCGTGCTACTGGGAGTGTTTCAACTTATTAATAAGGGCAACTGACAAAATTCATGCATGCATACACACACACACACACACAGAGATTCAATTAGAGGATTCTACCTTATACTCAACAAAGTTGATAGTTTTCATTCCGGGGCTTATGAAATTGTAAACTGAAGATGTTCAACTTAAAGTTGTTACATTAAGGAATGCAATTCAACAATTTCCAGAATGTTGTTTGAGAATCCCCCAGGGTCCAACAAAGTAGCAACTGCTTAATTTCAACAGTGTTTAATTCACTAGAGTTTAACCCAATGAGCGAAAGAATTACTATTCAGATCACAGGGCTTTAATGTTCAGGCCCATATGAAAATGTTCAGTATGAAATTGTTTCATAATCTAGAGAAAAAAGGTTTTTGGAATGAAATGCCAAGCGAGGGTTTTTGACCTATCTGGGTCTTTGCTATAAATCTGAAGACCCCCTCCTCCTCCTTTAAGAGAACAGGAACGTGAAACACTAAAGTCCGTTCCCAATAATACACATGCAGTAGTGTAGTGCATTAGTATTCTAACCAACATCACACATTGTGAAATTGAAAAGGAGGGGAAAATGCTGTTCTTTTATATGACGAGAATGGTGGCAAAGTTCACACTGCTGTAGATTTCTCATGATGATGTTTCTGCCGCTGCTGCGGCTTGCCTGCTACTGCTGTGCACAAGAAACAAATTGTCCTTGGGGATGGTCATAAATCAGGAAGTGGAAGAGGGGATATGTTGGGCCAATCGTTTGCCAGGGAAACGCTACCTTTAATTAACTTGTATCTGCTGAGCAGGCCTCACTCATACCTCCAAGTATTGATGTTTGAGGAGCTGTACAAACTAAGGGCCTTCATCGTTCGTTCAACACTGTGGTACAGATTAACTGTGGTTGGTTTTATTCATCACAACGGTCTCTCAGATGTCATGAAAGTAGGAGTGACATACCTTTTGTCATTACTACGGACATGCCAACCCTGCAAATCATTTTAGAGTACCAGGTATTTGTAATGTAGATCGTAATTGTAGAACTATTTCTGAAAAGTGAATCTATATGACTTTCTACCACAATGTCATACAGTAGCCTAAAAAACAACCGCATCTAAGAACAAGTTATTAGTGCCGTAGGCCACACTAACATGATCAACAGCATGCAGAACAACCAGAGAACCACACACACGGATAGTGATGTAATTCTCTGCTCAGGTCACAATTACTTCACTATACAGTATACACTACAGAAAACAGTTTGCTGAAAAATTCAGAGCATGGGAAAACAAATACAGGAACCCTGCAACAATTCACAATATATAATGCAGTAAGTGTTATCAAACATTATGTAGCCTATTGAGTTCAAATTATCTGGTAGGCATAGGCCTATTTCATATTTTAAATGCAAAGTATGTAGGTTATATGACCCTCGTCGTAATGTACAGACATCGTGCAAAAAACAATAAGATGCATAATTAAATGTACTGTCTGTATCTAATAACACACTAGTTCTATCCTACCTAAGTCATTTTCATGAATTACATTTCCTTCACTAGCAATTTCCAAGTGAACTGGCACTTCATAATTCAGTGAATGCCCATATTATATTAACTAACATTAGCTTGAAACAATATTGCCTATCGCTACGGTAATGGGCATACGACAACAATTAATAACACATTTATCATAGCGAATGTTTACTTTTTTTCAGTCACAAAACTATTGTAAATTGGACAAGACTACAAGTTGTTCGAGATTTAATACTCAGTGAACATGTTATTTCTTAAATAAAATGTACTAGCCCATTGAAAGAAAAAAAACCCCATTAAGTTATGCATACTTTTATCTCGGATTTCGTACCTGCGTTCACGGACCGAGAATTGCGTAGTTGGTACGAAGAATACGTGCATGTTGGCAGGTCTGTTATTATCAATTAAGGTTTAACAAATAATGCATACAGCTTTGCTATGCTAAATTATTGTGAAAAAACACAAAAAAGATTTTTCTTTGCCTGATTCTTAGGCGGTTAAAGACTGCTCACAACCCCCGAATCTACAAATTGTGGTACAAATATAGAGATGCAAATACTTCTTTTGTTCCTAGCATTGTTACTTCCAACTCTTTGTCTGCTTCAGAGAATCATTGAGTCATTCATATTCCCGCATTTATCCATGCATGCAATGGGGAATTGTTTATAAAGTCCAATGTGGGTAGTCACTTCCCTACTAATTGTGGACCTGACACAGTTGGAGAAGAAGGCGCATTGTACAGTAATTGTAATAACAAGGCTTCATTTGCCAATTGTGCATCGTTACTTGGAGCCTGTGGGATGCTTTTCCCATTCAGGAAGAAGACATTAAATCCACACTGTTCACATTCAACTATCTAAAACCTCAACAAAGGGACAATACCAGCCCCATATTCCTGTTTTACATAGATTGAGACGCTGGTTCTTCCCTACAGTAAGTCATACCACCGTTTTTTGTTTTTTATTTTAAGCTTGCATTGCGATCTCCTGGGCAGCCTAACTTTACCTCATTTGAATATTTATGAATGCCGTTGACCGACCATATTCCATTATGAAGGAAATTGCCTGGCATGAGTCTGCAATTCTGAACATGTATTTATGTCCAGTATCCGTGCATTTCATCCAAGCAGTCTGTATTTCACCATGCCTGAATGGTCTGCATGTCTTTTGCAGAAAAATGATAAATTAACATGTAAGTAGGGTGAGAGAGCAGTCTATGCAGAAAAGAAAACCAATACAGCTAAGAGAAAAATAGTATTTTTAAGGTTACAAAGTCTAAATTGAATAAGTGCTAGTTGTCTGACAAAAACCCTCACAAATTCCCTGTTAAGTGTACTGCTAGGGTCACACACTCAAAAACTCAAAACTAAGATTTTATTACAACACAAAGCTAGCTCACCAAGATTTACTCTCCCCAATATGAAAGCACTGTTTTGTGCAGTTCTGTTAGAAGCTACAGCGCAAGGTCCCCTGCACAAACAAGGTGGTCAAGTAGTAACAGCAATCCTGCCAGCACAATGTTCTCATTGTTCCTATCCCGGTTTTAGAAGTAGGCGGACTAGACTAACATCCCCTATTCACCCAGCTGAAAACAAACACAATTGGGGGGACAAAAACAAGCCTGACCCAAAACTCATTGATAACAATCAAATGATTAATTTAAACAAAAATGCTGTTATACAATACATTTCCCACATGAAGGAAGGAGGTCAGGAAAGACAATATTAGAATGTAAAATATAAAACAGATTTTTGTCTTTCTTCTCTTAGCCTTTGAACTGAAGAGTGCCCCTAGGTAATATCGTTACATAAACACTGCTATTGACTATTCTGCTCAGTACCTAATTAATTAATTACTACGACAATCCACCCGTCCTTATCGCGCCAACTGTAATTACATTCTGATACATTTCAGATGTGTGCATTTTTAAATGGTACGGTAGGGCTGCACGATTATGGCCAAAATGCTAATCCCGATTATTTTGATCAATATTTAGATCCCGATTATTTATCACA
>JAODLL010076024.1:0-16124 GCA_026546735.1 Forbesichthys agassizii | reverse complement strand
CTGGTAAAGTCTACTCCAAGGTGCTGGAGAGGAGGGTTCGGCCGATTGTCAAACCTCAGGTTGAAGAACAACAATGCAGATTCCATCCTGGTTGTGGAACACTGGACCAGCTCTTTACTCTTGCAAGAGTGCCTGTGAATATGCCTGAATATACAAGTGCTTTGTGGATCTAGAGATGTATGACCCGTATGTATGGTCTCCGCCAGGGCTGCGCTTTGTCACCAATCCTGTTTGTGATTTTAATGGACAGGATATCGAGGCATAGTCGTGGTGGAGAGGGGTTGCGGTTCAGTAGCCTAAGGATTTTGCAGATGATGTGGTCCTGATGGCATCATCGGCCCGTAAGCTCTCGATCTACTGGGAAGTTTTAGTTCCTACCCTCACCTATGGTCATGAAGGGTGGGTTATGACCGAAAGAACAAGATCACGGGTACAATTGGCCAAAATGGGTTCCCTCAGGAGGGTGGCTGGCTTCTCCCTTAGAGATACAGTAGGGTGAGAAGCTCAGCTATCCGTTAGGAACTCGGAGTAGATCCGCTACTCCTTCGCGTCGAAAGGAGCCAGTTGAGGTGGTACGGGCATCTGGTAAGGATGCCCCCTAGGCGCCTCCCTAGGAAGGTGTTCCAGGCACGTCCAGCTGGGAGGATGTCTTGAGGTGGAGATATCATATCTCAACACTGGCCTGGGAACACCTCGGGATTCCCCAGTCAGAGCTGGTTAATGTGGTTCAGGAAAGGGAAATTTAGGGTATGGGGTCCCCTGCTTGAGCTGCTGCCCCCGCGACCCGACTCCAGTTAAGCCGATGAAGATGGAGGGCTGGATGAAGGAATCATCAGCTATACTAGCACATTACATTACGTCCAGCTGAGAGGAGGCCTCGGGGAAGACCCAGGACTAGAAGGAGAGATTATATCTCCACACTGGCCTGGGAATGCCTCGGGATCCCCCAGTCAGAGCTTTCCAATGTGGCTCGGGAAAGGGAGGTTTGGAGTCCCCTGCTGGAGCTGCTGCCCCCGCGACCCCATGAAATGATGAAATGATTAAATGAACCCATTAAACTGCAGAAAGTAAGAATAAAAAACATGTATTTGATAAACCCTTTTATATATTTAAATAATCACATAATTAAAACAAATGTACTATATTTACATAATAATACGTTTAGTACAACATTAATAATACTACTCTTAAATTATATAATGGGAAGTATTGAATATATTCGCTTGAGATTAAGCAAATCCGCAATGTTTGTTTGTCGAGGGCTTCCGTAGTTAGTTGTTTTCAATGTTTCCGCTAGGCCTGTCAGTGCTGTCAACAGTAGGATTCAGTTTGCGTGTTCGTCGTCTCTGTAGTTGGAACAACATTTAGAACGGTCTCAAAACATTTAGAAAATGTCTTCTAAGGACGGAATTCAGATCCCGAGTCGTCTTCCCTTGCTTTTGACCCACGAAGGCGTTCTGTTACCCGGGTCCACAATGAGGATCAGCGTGGACACTCCGCGCAACATGCAGCTGGTTAAAAGCCGTTTGTTGAAGGGAACCTCGTTGAAAAGCACAATCATAGGGGTGATTCCCAACACCAGAGACCCTGAACATGACACGGACGAACTCCCAACTCTACATAGGTACCGTACTGGATCAGTTCTGCCCCGTCCTCATTCTACAATGATTGTGTTATGATACTTCTAATATAGTTAGTCAATCTTACAGAGCTACGAATAAGTTATATCAATACCAGCAATGGTTGTGGACATGGCTGTCATTATTGAGTATTATAAAATGCTTTATTCTGCCACAGGCCGTTTTAACACATCATCCACTAGGGAATACGATTTGTTCTAGAACATTTTTTTTTTGCCAAATTGCGCCCCTGTAAAATCAATGATTAGCTCAACTTGAATCAGCACATGGACTTCAACCATCACCAGCTATACAATTCCTCTGACCTCCAGGGCAGAATTTACTGTAACCTGTGACTTGATGAAAGCCTATTCAAGATCTCCATTAAAAGGCCTACCACAACACAGATCTTCTTTTAATTCCCCACTAGAACATTTAATATTTTAGTATGTTACTAGACTAGTACAACAACACTACAACTAATATGCACTACTTCAGCAATGTCAATGTCCTAAATTGGACATTCTTGGTTTAAAAGCAGACTAAACCTAAAAGAGCTTCTACCTACTTTTAAACGGACTGTAAATAATAGAGCCACTAGCTGGACAGGGAGTTCAGTGAGCACAATTTGTAATCTGCATGTCTTCTGCGTGTGGGTGCTGCTAGAAAGTCTGGGTGCTATGAAAGAACATGATGATACATAATAGGATGATGATAATATTAATAATATTGGTTTTTGAGGGCCCCTGTTTGTGCAAGGGTCCTTGGACTTGACAACTCGGTGTGCGTATGTCTCTTATCTCTGTGATGTTACCTATGTCTTCCCGTGTGTTTCTCAGTATTGGGACAGCAGGACTGGCTGTCCAGGTGGTAGGCAGTAACTGGCCAAAGCCCCACTACACCCTCCTCATCACCGGCCTGTGCCGATTCCGTGTGTCCAGCCTGCTGAAAGAACACCCTTTCTCCCTTGCAGAGGTGAAGCAGCTTTTACAGTAGCCCTCGCTGTTAATGTCTGTATGGTAATGATCTAGGGATGCACCGATCGATTGGCAGGTGATTGGAATTGGCCAATTTCCACTCCAAATACGTGATCGTGGGAGTCCGATTTTTCCTTTAAAATGGCCGATACGGAAAAAATTATCTTTGTTGTCAGTTATAAATTAAGTGGCTATCAATTTACCATTAATTTAGCCTTATCTTGATTTGGTTTACTTGGAATAAAATAAATACAGTATAAAAATGGTATTGGTTAATTTTGCAGACTGAAAATCAGCATTCGGTATTGGACAAAAAAATAAAAAACTCAACAGATCAGTGCATCGCTAAATTTAATTAAGATAACATGTCGGACTTTGGGCAGATACCATCACTCAATCATGGTCCCATAGAGTTCCTACAAGATGTAGCTTTAATAATCTAAACAGAGGGCAAGTAATTTAACACAGCAGATATCACAGTAGCTAGAATGCCAGTTTGTTCATATGGGAGATAAACATTCTCATTCATTAATCTCATACAAAGACTGAGCACAATGGTGGGTGTTTTGATCTGTAGTAATATAGACTAATATATAATATAATGTAGCTAAGCCTATATGGTTTTATAATATGAGCATTTTTAACAGAAATATTTATGTGTGTATTCTTGGTTTCACTTCATTTTTTCTTTATTATCAAGTTCCCTTGTTGAAACTAAACATCATAATTATACAGGATGGGGGGAACATCGTATTACATCGTATATGTTTTGTACGTTTCATGTTATAATAAATAACAGTTGAATGTAAAGTGATTATGGTTGTGCATGTCTTATTTGTGTGTGTGTGTGTGTGTGTGTGTGCTCTTGTATGTGTGCATGGTGTCATTCCAACATGCAGGTGGAGCAGTTGGATAAACTCGAGCAGTATACATCCACCACCACAGAGGGCGCCACAGGAGATGATGGAGAGCTAGGGAAGCTATCCCACAGGTTCTATGAAGCTGCTGTACAGGTGCGTGGTAGATAAATGGAGACTTTACTTAGGCATGCTGTAGGATGAAGTACTTCTGTCTTCATCCTGGATATGTGTTACTGGTTAAAGTAAAGTATAATAATTTATTTTGAATAATCTATTCATTGTTAACTGTCAATTGGTTTTCTGTTGTATTGTACGTCCATTGTATCAACTGCAACTGAAAACTGTAGGCCTATTAGCCGAAAGAAAGTAAGTAAGAAAATAAAACAAAAAATTGGTGGCGGGAAGAGACAAATACTTGTTTTAGAATGTCAATATTAGAATGTCAATATCACGTGAAAATGTGCACTTTATACCTAAATCTTTTTAAATTGTCAAAACAATTAACAAGGTAAGCGGGGCTGTTCTGTTGTCCGGGTGCACAATACTATCCTGGCTCTAACTGACTATTTCTCTCAGATAGCTAGCAGTTCGCTGAGATTATAGTTTGGAAGACCTGATCGCTTTTGTATTAGCACAGCCACCCTGGTTGACCAATCAGCGATTAGTGGGACTGGGTACTGTATGGGCGATGACGTTTCCAAATGGTGTTAGAGCTAGATGAAGCGATACAAAACACTTATAGTAACACTGGTTGGTCAAAGCTGCTACAATAGTTACAAAAGATATGCCTATACGCCTATTAGGAAGAGCACTCCCCAATGGAGCGTGCACAGACCCTGTTCACAAAGTGAATGTTTGGTTGCTGGTTACACCAGGCTAGTACAATGCTGACAACTTGACCAATTCTGTGTTTGGCAGCTGACTTCTCCTGCTGTCCTGCCACACAACATGTTATGGTTACTATGGTATCAGTACCATATATAAGCTGCATGTGTGTGTGTAGTTGGTAGGCATGCTGGACATGTCAGTTCCGGTGGTTGCTAAGTTGAGACGTCTGTTGGACAGCCTGCCCAGGGAGACCCTGCCTGACGTTGTGGCGGCGATGATTCGAACCTCAAACAAGGAAAAACTCCAGGTAATCATTGGTGTGTGTGTGTGTGTGTAGTGCATGCATAACACGTATCTGTTAAAGTGTATCTGCACCCTAAAATGCCTTGAGCCTGGACAACACTCGCTAATCCACTCGCAACCATTGCTCCCTTCATGCATAGCGAAGGCCCTGTTGATGTTTTTAAACTAACTGTAATGTATCTCTCTTCTATGTATTCAATTGTCCCTGGTTGAAAGATGAGTCGATCGACATGTGAAAGTGTAGATAAACTGTTTATGCAAACAAGCTGTTGATGTGTGTGTAGGTCCTGGATGCAGTCAGTCTGGAGGAACGCTTTAAGCGAGCGCTACCTCTGCTAACCAGACAGATAGAGGGACTGAAACTGCTTCATAAAACCAGGAAGCCCCGACTTGATGATGACAAGAGGGTAACGTCATGCACACGCACACACATGCACTATTGGTTGGCTTTGTGGAAAGGGTATAAATTCATTGCTTTGAGAAACAACGGATATAGGTTAGTAATAATTGATGTATTATTTTTTGGGTGAATGTCAGTGGGATGAACAAATACAGTATTGTGGTAGGGAAGCTACGGAAGTCCAATACTTCTTTGAATTAAGAACATTAATGGCAAACAGTCTTTAGGGATGACAGTGGCGCAGTGGGTGAACCCTGCTAACTCCTCACCAAGTGTGGAGGTGTCCTTGGGCAAGACACCCAACCCTAACCGATCCCGGTGGTGAGGCATCACCTTGCATGGCTGACTGAATGTGTGTGAATGTGTTAGTGTGAGGCAATCCTGCACAGTGCTTTGAGTGGTCGGAAGGTTAGAAACACGCTGTATAAATGCAGTCCATTTACCAATCTGTAATTCCCATTTTTTCCTTCCAGGCAATATCGGTGCGTAAAGGCGGTGTTTTCCCAGGCCGTCAGTTCTCTCTTGATGAGGAAGATGAAGATGATGATGAGGATGACGCCAAGGTCATAGACAAGAAGATCCATGGGGCTAAGATGCCTGAGGCGGCCCTCAAGGTCTGCCTTAAAGAGCTCAAGAGGTACAATTTACCCACAATCCCCCTCGACTTTCTTTTTGTAGTTGAGTGACAATCGGTATTTTCTTTCACCCTTCAGCCTACATTAACTAAACTAAATTAAGTATTATCTAAAAACTGTTACACATATGCTCTTAGGCTATGTGTATGTCCACTCACATTTTGAAGAAATGTGTTTCTTATCTTTTGCAGCCCTGACGAGTCGACCTGTCAAAGCTTTAAGAGCTGGAATGTATTTTTACTGTACCTGTTTTATTTCTTCTAGTCCAGCCTGTCAAACATTTATTTGAGAACGTCACCCCAGGCAGGTTACATACAGATCATAAACCAAAATGTCAGTCTCAGCTCAAATTATACTATCATGCTTTTAGAATGAAGAAGATGCCTCAGTCTATGCCTGAGTATGCCCTGACCAGAAACTACCTGGACCTAATGGTAGAACTGCCCTGGAGTAAAAACACAAAGGGTAAGAACATTTTAATGGCTCTCATATTTGATCACTTTTAACCTGTTTGTTGAAATGATGCCGTCCAGGAAGTTGCCGCAGAAAAATTCCTTCTGTAAAGATGAAGTCTTTCAGAGAGTTACTATTCCACCTTAGCTAAATGTTTTTGACAGGGCTGCAATTCAAATGTATTTTATGCAGTTCTCATATATCTATCAAATCAAATAATACATTTTTATTCATATAGCAGTTATATTTCATGTAACAAATGCTTCGCATTAAAACAGAAACCCAGAATAATATTGACAAAACATTTTACATCATACATTTCACAGTGACCTCGCACTAGTATATTTATACTGTTCAGATTTTATTTCTTACTTTATTTTATCGTATTTTATTGTATTTATGTATTGAGTTATTCAAGTATAGTTTACAGTCCTTACAGGTTGTGTGCAGTCCAAACATTCATTGCTAGGCTAATCGCTGCCAGCAGGCGATACAGTTACTGTATTAGATTTCCTATGAATAACAGTGTGCTCACATGGTCCTGGCTTAAACACTTTGAGCTGCCACCGTCACTCACAGCAGCCCAAGAGCCTCTTGAGGTCCAGAGGGGGTTTGATCCAGTCCAGTCACAGACTGTAGGCCCCAGTCTCAATGTCCCCACTCAATGACTCAAACGAGTGAGGACTGTCACTCTGACTTGTATAGTCCTTCACTCTCTACAGGCATTGCCTAACCAGAATACTTACTAGAGTGGTGATAGTGAAACAGAGGATGAAAAAGAGAGTCTGGTTCTTCTATTTCATTGTAAATAATCACAGGAAAAAACTGGGGATAAGCGGGGAAATATGGATATTCATCAAACATTTCTATAATAGTTTATTCTGTCTGAAGAGAATGTCCATCTGCTGAGAGGAGCCGGTCCGGATCTTGTGAGCTCAACAGTTAGCTACGCTTTGTTTCCTTATTGATGCATAGAGTGTGGGGAGCCTGCAAATCAGGCTCGTGTTATCTGTGTCAGTGCTCTAGGCATAGGGTGCATTCTTGCAAACAGTTTCAGTTGCACTTCTCTGAACGGCCAGCAGGGGGCATTAAAGAGGATATATTGATAAGTACAGAGATGTCACGTTATTTATTTTATTGCTGTATAGGAATCATCTACCGGAAAATTTTCATTCCTACCCTCACCTATGGTCATGGAGGGTGGGTCATGACCGAAAGAACTAGATCACTGGTACAAGCAGCCTAAATGGGTTTTCTCAGGGTTGCGGGCGTCTCCCTTAGAGATGGGGTGAGAAGCTCGGCTATCTTTGAGGAACTCGGAGTAGAGCCCCTGATCCTTTGCGTTGAAAGGAGCCAGTTGATGTGGTACGGGCATCTGGTAAGGATGTTCACTGGGCGTTTTCCTAGGGAGGTGTTCCAGGCACGTCTAGCTGGGAGGATGCCTTGAGGTAGAGAGATTATATCTCAACACTGGCCTGGGAACACCTCGGGATCCCCCAGTCAGAGCTGGTTAATGTGGTTCAGGAAAGGGAAATTTAGGGTGTGGGGTCCCCTGCTTGAGCTGCTGCCCCCGCGACCCGATTCCAGTTAAGCCGATGAAGATAGAGGGCTGGATGAAGGAATCATCAGCTATTTTAGCACATTACATTAACCACATTTTAAACTTTATTAGTTTTAATTTGGTTTTATTCACCCTCAAACCTAGCCTTGTGTAACCAGGTCTAGCCACACTCCATTGGGAAGTGTTAAGAGTCGTTGCTTCCTACTTAGCGTAGACCTCTGGTTAATTTTTTTAACTATTTAGACAGCGCTGACCCAATCGGCTTTGCTACAATTGTTTTGATCGCCCCATCTAGCTACCCACTGTGTTCTACCACCATATCAAAGCACGCTTGACTTCAACGTCATCTCACTAACCCACGCTGATTAGGCCGCCAGCAGTGTGGTTGTGCGAACGCTAATGTGATCAGGGTTTCCAGACTGTAATCTCAGCTAAATAAACTGAGCTGAGAGCAATAGTCGGGCATAGCCAGGCTACCTGAAACCTCCATTTCAGTCAGTTATTGCAAGCTAATTGTAAGCTAACACACATTTAGTCAAATTCACCAAATACCTCTTTGGTAGTTTACCGTACCGTTGAAAAATGAATCCGGTACGTCTAAGAAAAGCCCTGGCTCCGTAAATAGGAACATAAACAAAGTGGCGAACACCGCTCACAAGAACAATGCCCTGGGCTTTGCAATGCTCTTCAATGTGTGGGGGCGCTGTGGAGGGACACTGTTTTTTGATTTGAGCTCCAAGCTAGCAAGCGTTCTCGTGAACAACCAAGTGTTCTTGTCATGTCTCTCACCCTCTACAGACTGTCTGGACATCAGGACAGCTCGTATCCTGCTGGACAACGACCACTATGCCATGGACAAGCTGAAGAAGCGCGTGCTGGAGTACTTGGCCGTCAGACAGCTGAAGACCACGCTGAAGGTTCAGCCAGCCGAATTATTCCTCTGTAACCACACACCATGTGTGGCGTAACACACGCTGTAGAACGTAAACATGCTAAATGTACAATGTGGAAACATGACAAGCTGAAGACAGCCTGCGTGTGTGTGTGTGCGTGTGTGTGAATATAGGGTCCCATCTTGTGCTTTGTGGGCCCCCCAGGAGTGGGTAAGACCAGTGTGGGTCGGTCCATAGCCAGAACCCTAGGCAGGGAGTTCCATCGCATCGCTCTGGGAGGTGTCTGTGACCAGTCAGACATCCGTGGGCACAGGTACAAGATAAGCACAGGACCTGCATGTCTTGGATTCAAACCCAACCAGAGACACTATATAGAGTAGACATGCCACTTAATGGTGCGCTATGGGAAGATGGCAGTTTGAGGAACATATCCAAAAAAAAAATAACACCTAACATAATCCAAAAGATCCAACCTTTATAGCTGCCAGGCATTAAAATATTTAACCAATCATGTGGTTGCGTTGACATTAGCCACCTGCCTATGCAGTGTTCCTAAATAACTGCCCGGAGCGTTTAAAAGATGGCTATGAGTGACGAAACCTGCCTATATGGACTTGGAGATGGATGATGGAAGATGGATACAGATATTAGAATGCAGTTAAACCAGAGACACTATATATAAAGTATTATGTCATAATGCAGCATACACACAGACACACGCATTTCCCAATAACCATAGTAATGTGAGACAGTGTGAAAATCAATATCCATGATGTCATCTCTACCACATTGTCTGTCACCATAGAAACAGCGGTATGAGTGCATTGGGTTCATGCGTCTAATAAGAGCTACACACACACACACCAACACACATGTATACACACCAGCAAAGATGAACATCTGCCAGGCACAGCTGGAATGATGAAGATGTAAAAACAGCTAGTCATTTTTGTGAATGCTTGCTAACTTGAAAACACACTCCCGCAGAAGCGCCGCCATTGTTGTTACGTGGCGTTCGCCACTTTATTTGCCCTGGCTCCGTAAATAGGAACACAGTGTAGAAGTATCAGATTATTTTGTTTACTTTATTAATATTACTGATTATTCTGTATAACTGTCAAGTCAGCAGTCTTACCCATGCTTGTGAAGCGCCTACTGAACCGGACTGACTGAGAGACCATTTAAAGGCTCAGGAAACCTTTACAGTTTTGAGTTCATGTGACACCTTGACTACAATTTGCCAATATTCCAAAAAAACATTTTTATGAACTGTAAGCCATAATAATCATCAAGATTAAAACAAAATAGCTTGAACTATTTAATTTTTTGTGTACATGAGTTTCACTTTGTCAATTGAAATTACTTAACTTTACCACAATATTCTATTTTATTGAGATACACCTGTAAATGTACGCATGTTGTATCATGCACGTTTTAAAGGTGGAGTCAGCGATTGTACGCAAATCAATAATTTTTTTAAGTTTAAAAAAATTAAGTAAAATTCAGCGACTATCCTAGCCCACTAGCTGTCTGCTTTGTGTGAGCCCTGAAAAAATAATCTGGTGTTTCTACACAGCCCTGGCTCCGTTAATGGGAACACAAACACGGTATCCCAGCACTCACAGCACCAACATCCCAGCCTTGGAAATGTGTGTTCAATTTGGGAGGCGGAGCTTTTGAGGCTGCGACCAATCAAACCGGTATCGCTCTGCGGTCCTCCGCGGCAGCTCCTCACACGTCAAAATGCATTCTGAAGCAAAGCAAAGCAAAGTGCTACGGCTTTGTTGATACAAGCCATTAAAGTTTTTTTAATTACTGTATTATTAATATTTTTTATTTTTTGAACATGCACAAAGAACAAACAAAGGTAGCGAAATGCGAGGCGGTATTTGGTGAATTTGACAAAAAATGTGTTTGCTTCCATTTAGCTTGCAATAGCTATACCTTTTTAAAGAGTTTTTGTTTTGCTTGATTTCAGATATAAACAATTTCTCCATGATAGCTGGCTCCACCGTTTAATGAGGTGAATGCAGCACTGAGTGGTTTTCTGAAATGTTGGTGTTTGTTTTTGCCCTGGCTTCCCCCCCCCCCCCCCCCCCCCCCCCACATACGTTCCCAGACGAACGTACGTCGGGAGTATGCCGGGCCGCATCATAAATGGCTTGAAGACGGTGGGCGTCAATAATCCTGTATTCCTATTGGACGAGGTGGACAAGCTGGGAAAGAGCCTTCAGGGAGACCCAGCAGCTGCCTTGCTTGAGGTCTACATGTGCACTCACTCACGCACGCACGCACGCACGCACACACACACGCATATATTACATCTTATTTTCACTATGTACTTATTTAAACATCATTCACTACCTTATCCTAAACATTTTACTCATTAAATTAAATACTTAAATACCAATGTTTATTGTAAATCTGTATGGACAAATATATTTGTTCTAGATATATTGTATATTTGTATGTTTAATTCTGAATGTTAAAAATAAAACCAGAATACACTATGTGTGGTAGTGATAATGTTGACTTGTTGTCTATCCTGTAGCGTCTCAGGCAATGATTCTTGAGACATATTTCTGCTCATCCTGCTTAGTCGTTGCAGACGCATTATATTACATAATTTAATATTAATATGATATATTATTACAATCTTATTCACTATTTATTGCAACTATCGCTTATCACTTCCAGGCAGGCAGTTTGGATGACAGGCCCTGGTTTATTTATTTACATTAATACTTTATGCATTGATGTGCATTCTGCCCACAATGTGATCAAAGGTGTTGACTCTCTATCCACTCCCATAGGTCTTGGACACGGAGCAGAACCACAGCTTTACCGACCATTACCTCAACGTGGCCTTTGACCTCTCCCAAGTGCTCTTCATCGCCACGGCAAACGCCACGGCAACCATTCCCCCTGCCCTGTTGGACAGGATGGAAGTGATTCAGGTGCCAGGTGGGTCCCGCCTCTAGAGCGCCCCGCCTCCAGAGGTTGATATGTGCGTCCCTTCTCAGTAGGGCTTCTCGATTATTATTATAGGGTTATTATATTACTCAAAATACTCGATTCCTCAATGACTTTGTAAAGATGTTGCAGTTACTGCACTTAAAACAAGAGAAACAAATCAACATGGAAAACACCAACAGTAAAATATATTTTAACAACTTTCCTGTTGATCATTCACCTTCACCCCTGGAAAAGTGCATGTGTGCATATCATTTTTACTTTCAAAACCTAACGCAAAATAATATAATTGTTAGAAGCCAAAATTGAAATTGTGATTTTTGTGCATTTCTTCTGAGAGAGAGCTAGGCAGCTATGTTGTGTATGTGATTGATTGATTGATTGATTGATTTTGAAGTCTTAACAGTATCTCAAAAATTTATCTTAAAATGGCTAATACATCTATAATAATTAATTGATTCATGAATTAATTGGTCATCATGAAACACTCAAGCCTAGGAGTTAATATATGAAGTCATTAACAACCATAGCCTAATCCTGAAATAATGCAGGCCATATCATTATTGTTCAGGGCAGAGTCTCCTCAAGTGGTTGATTTGGTTTTTAAAGTACACAGTTTCTGTTGCTTTCTACAGTACTTGTGCGTGCGTGTGTGTGTGCGTGTGTGTGTGTGTATGTGCGCGTGCGTACGTGCGTGTGTGTGTTGGTGTCCCTAGGATATACCCAGGAGGAGAAAGTAGAGATAGCTCACCGACATCTGATTCCACACCAGCTGGAACAGCACGGGTTGACACCACAACAGCTGCAGATACCGCAGGACACCACACAGGACGTGATCCGCCGGTACGCACGCACTCAGGCAAACTAGTTTTCTCTACAGTTCTCTGGTGGTGTGTGTGTGTGGTATCTTGAAAAATATATGAAATTCTATTTCATGAGATACACCTGCTCATTAATGCAAACATGTTATCGGCCAATCACGTGTCATCGCCTCTGTGCATAAACGCATGCAGACACGGTGCAGAGGTTCAGTTAGTCTTTGACGTCAATTGTTTGTTATGATCAGGTAAACCTATTTCATTGCTTTGCTAACTATTAAATATAAATCTTGAAGCGGAAAAAACGAATGGCACAATTTTGCATGTATTGTTCCAAGTGTGTGTGTGTGTGTGTGTGTAGCGCTGCCTGCGATCCGGCAGACGAGAGCACATAAGCAGCACAACATGGCTAACTTTCTTTTTATCAGCAACACGCATGTAAATACAACAGGCAATATTATTGACGTCTGAAAAATGATTGAGGTCCATCTTGCACGAAAAGTCAATATAGTAATTATCGTGACATGTTCAGCTAGTCAGAGAAAAGAAGCGTGATCTACAGTAAGCGACTTAAAGGCACGGTTGGTCATTCTTGCTAACTTCGAGCTCAAATCAAAACAGTGTCCGCGGCTGCAGATCACATGTCGAAATGCAATGTGAAGGAAAGCGTAGTCATACGGCTTTGTTGATACGAGCGGTGTTCGCCACTTTGTTCCTATTCAGGGAGCCAGTGTTGAAATATCGGATTCTTTTTTCAGCACGCACAGAGAATGGTAAGCTAGCGAAATGCAAGGAGATATTTGTTGAATTTGACAAAAAGTGTATCAGCTTGCAATACCTGACTTTACCTTTAAGTGACCACAACAGTAAGTCAAATGACCACGTTACGGCGACGGTATGACGATGAGCAGCTCTGAGCACCCTGCACATCTAAGCAGCAAGAAGACCCTGCAAAGTGCCGATCTTCCAGTGGCCAAACAAGCAATTGCTTGTGAATGACCAGTCCAACTATTGACAAATGTTCTACTTACTTTTGGATAAAAGCATCTGCCAAATGCTGTAAATATAAATGTTTTAAATTTGTGACACATGTTAGTGTATCAATAATATCTTTATGCAGTTTGTGTCAGTGTGTTGAAGCAAGAATCAGGTTTTAACCCACCTGGTAGTCTGTGCTGTGACAACCACGCTGGTCACATCGAGCAGTGACCATCGTGTCGTGACGCTGAGCTGCAGAGAGGACTTATCCTCCCTGCTCTCTCGGTGGGTTTGAAATGCCCCTAGTCCTGCCACAAAGGTGAGGCACGCCACGAACATCAGTGTGACCTTTACGGCGTCAGGCCCAGCGAGTAGCCATTTGGCTCTGGAAAAGGTCACGCGTTTGATCTTTGGATGAAGCATAGCTTTGAGACGGTCTCGGCTCTCCAGCCACCGCCATGGGTGCAGGCGCACGAGCCACTCGCAGCAACCGGCCTGTCACCTTGCCCACCGTGTGGTGTTGCTAGGTTACGAGATAAGGCAGCTGAGGCTAATCCAGTGGCTGCTAATCTCAGAACAGTGGCAACCAGCACATACGGCACACCAAAAGGCTAAAGATAGAACAATCAAATGAATTATTGTATCGTAAAGGTAACGGATGTGTTGCCTCAATAGATTCCCACTAAAATGCGCAATAAAATACAAATAATGTCACTCTGTTAACCGTAGAAGGTTTCATTGCCATGTGATGATAAAATCCAAAGATAGACAACATGTAGACCCTTTTCGTGGAGGTAGATAAGACCCGATAGAGAGACGGCCTCTCCACATCTGTCTACTTTCACTCCAGCAACACCCGAGCTTTAGCCTGGTTTCTATAGAGGCGGTTGCCCCCACTTGACATGGAAAGACGATGATAACAGCAGCTTTGTGGGTTACAGATAATTGTATCACATAAACACATACAGGAATGTCCAGACAAAAACTATTACAGTTGTATTCGATACATACTGTAAAGTTAGTACATGTTTATTTAAGTTGATAACAGAAAATATAAAATATATAAATTATAAGTACTAATACAAAAGAAAACAAAAATGACATATAATGTGTGTGTATATTATGTGTGTCTATATATATATATGTATATATTATGTATGTATCCATGGCTCCTCAGAAGCCTTTTCCTCCTTGACCACTCGACAAGCATGTGCTACGGCACAAGCTAACTTGCCATCTCGCACACTGTTAATTGAGCTGTGTGTGTGTGTGTGTGTGTGTGTGTGTGTGTGTGTGTGTGCCTATGCCCATCCAGCTACACCCGTGAGGCAGGCGTTCGCTCCCTAGAGAGGAAGATTGGAGCGGTCTGCCGCGCCGTGGCTGTGAAGGTCGCCGAAGGTCAAAAGGTCACCAAGATGGAGGAGGGGTCAACCCATGAGGGCTCAGTGCAAGAGCATGGAGGTTAGGACCTTTTCAAGCTTTCATGTGTGTGTGTTTCTTTTTATCTTTTCTTCTATAGTTTTAACAGACTGTGAAAACTAGTCTGCCAGGTAACTGACAACTTTGTAAAATGTTACAAAGAACCCCGGTGTGCGCGTGCGTGTGTGGAATGTAGGAACTGTTGCCAGTTGCATCCGATCTTGTGGAGTGTGTGTGTGTGTGTGTGTGGTGTGTTTGCAGGGTGTGTCCATTCATCTAAATAATTGACATTGTCAAATCCTATGACCACCTGCTAACAGAATGTGCCATAAGGTCACGGTGTCCTGCTGGAGCAGACAGTCTATTATTTAATGTTTTCTCCTCTGTGTTTCTCCTCATACCGTGCCTTAGCTCCGCCTATACAATATTTGGCAGCCAATCCGTCTGTCAACCTGCAGTCCAAGGATTTCACACAGAAGCTAGTCTCAGCCTCTTCCGTCTGTTAGCACTAGGCTACATCACATTTAAGCAACTGTTGTTTGTGGTTGTTGCCTGGCGACATTAAACAAGCGTTCGGTGTGTTATTGACGTGAACGGACCCGGGTTCACAGCCATAAATGTAATGTGATTGCAGACCAGCAGGGGAAATAGTAATCGCACTTGCGTCCGGTCCGGACCAGCAAACGGACCAGGTGTGAATGTTTAATAACTTTAATGTCTGTTTTGGTCTTTGAGTAATGTAGAACGCCTTGCATGTCAGTCCATAGACTGCATATATAAATGGACAGACCCCTCTGTGATTTCACCCATAGACTGTACTGCACATAGGCTGCAGCCAGCCTCAAGCGGCCATTCGATGAACTGCAGGGTTTGGCACTTCTGCATTGTATTTATTTGGTGTTGAGGCAGTTAGCCAAGGCTATGTCTGCGAGCCCACCTAAAGTGTGTGGGTGTGTCATGTGTGTGTGTGTCGTGTGCGTGCACGTGTGCGTGCAGGTGTGCGTGTCGTGCGTGTGTGTGCGTGTGTGTCGCGTGTGCGTGTGTCGTGTGCGTGTGTGCTAGTGCGTGTCGCGTGTGCGTCGTGTGCATGTGCGTGTCGCGTGTGCGTGTCGTGTGCGTGTGCATGTGTCGTGTGTGCGTGCGCGTGTCGTGTGCGTGTCGCGTGTGCGTGTGGTGTGCGTGTCGTGTGCGTGTCGTGTGCATGTGTGCGTGTCGTGTGCGTGCGTGCGTGTCGCGTGTGGTGTGCGTGTGGTGTGCGTGTCGTGTGCGTGTGTGCCAGCCAGCTGCTGTTCCAGGCTCAGCTGATCACAGATGTCACATGACCAGTTAGCAGCTGGTCATTCCTTCTACCCAATCTGCCCCTGCTCCCTCTGACCAGCTGTCTCTGAGCATGGCCACATGCCCGGC
>JAODLL010075983.1:0-10926 GCA_026546735.1 Forbesichthys agassizii | reverse complement strand
GTATAACATAGCATAGTGTACTATAGCATAGCGTAGCCTAACTCAGTATAACATAGCATAGTGTACTATAGCATAGCGTAGCGTAGCATAATTTAGTATAGCATAACATAACATAGTATTGCATAATGATAGGATAGCGTGGCATAGAGTACTATAGCATAGCATAACATAGCGTAGCATAGTGTAACATAGCATAGCGTAGCATAATGATAACACAAAACACACTGATTGGTTGGCCCACGGTAGGATACATACATCTACATACAAGCAATTATGCATAATATAACAGTGATATAACACATATTGTAACATTACATAATTAAAGGTGAGTCAGCGATACTCTGGAAAGGTTGTTGGTATTTTAACTGCGACGCCATACTGTACGCTGCTCCATCATAAGCTTTGCCCCACACACATTGGACACACATTGGGAAGGCTGAGATAGTGTTGTGTGGTGCAGTCTGCACCACTTTGTGTTCCTATTCACAGCCTAACCTAACCCTAAGGCTGTGTAGAAACACCAGATTATTGTGGACAGGACGGGCAGCTAGCTAGCGTGACCGTGAGCCGAATTATCTTACAATCACTGACGCCACCTTGATACATGTAACCCTCCACCTTTAATGTCACATATTGCATGCAACACTCCACCTTTACATGTAACACGGCGTTGCTGTTAAGATATACTGTATATTTGGGGATGTTCGCCCCAACACGTTGCATTGTCGTGGTTACAGGTCTCCCCAACGTACGGCCCCCTGGACTGCCTGGCCCAGCTGCGGCTCATCGAGGCAGCGCCAGTCGCCGCGGCGACTGACGGCAAGCGGCTCCACCACCGCGACATTGTGGCCCTGCTGCAGTCGCCGTGGCACCCAGGCGAACCCTGGGGCGCCCTAGCGACGGTAGTCAAGCAGCAGATCACGCCTCTAAAGTCGTCGTCCTCCGGAGTAGAGACTGGCAGCGGGTCGGAGGGCAAAGACACTCCAAAACCAGAGGGGGGGTGGTCTACCTTCGTACTAACCATGGTCTGCACCGTAATTAACATATAATGTTATTCAATCATTATTAAGCTTTGTTAGTTAAATAATGATAAATACAACAAGTAATGCTTTATTTCTGTTTCTCCTAGGAGGTGGCTGAGGAGGGACAGGGAGCCCACCTGGCTGTGGGCGGGGAGGAGGTGGGGGATGTGCCAAGCGACGTTCCAGGTGGCCAAGCGGAGGAGCTCCCCCTGCTGGTGGAGAGCCTCCAATACCCCGACAGCCCCAAGGCCGCACCGAGCACCACCCCTCCCCGCTCCCCCTCTTCCTCCTCCCCTTGCTCCTCCTCTTTTGCCAACGGCAGCTACAAGTCGCCCACGGACAACGAGCGCGACACGGCTGAGTACTGGAGCTCGGGCGCGCCCCATAGCAGTGGTGGGGCCTGTGGTGAGGGGGAACGGCGGCCCCCTGGCCCAGACCCGGTGTGGGTCCTGCAGCTGTTGAAGAAGCTGGAGAAGCAGTTTATGGAGCACTACAGCGTCGCCGTGGCCGAGTTCAAGGTATCCGCGGTTACGGTACCTGTGTAGTGCTCTGTTTACCTTGTTGTGTTATTCTCACTAACCTATCACTGTACTAGCTTGTAAGCTTCTCACTGCGTTAGCTTCTGAGCTTAGCTAAGCTTAGCTTAGCTTGCAACTGCGTTTGCTTATCACTATGTTAGCTTGTGACTGCATTAGCTTCTCATTACGTTAGCGTCCTGCTAGATTCCCACTCTGTTATCTTCTGACTATGTTAGCTTGCGACTCCGTTTGCTTATCACTATGTTAGCTTGTGACTGCATTAGCTTCTCATTACTTTAGCTTCTTGCTAGCTTCTCACTGCGCCAGCCTCCCGCTGCAGGTGCGCTGGGCGCTAGGCGACAGCCTGCTGCTGGAGGCCATGACGGCGGAGCTGCAGCAAGAGGTGGGCCGCCGCGTCCAGGCCATCGTTAAGCAGGAGCTACGCAAGATCCAGGGCCGGGGTGGGCGCTCGGCCAGGCCACGGCCCCCCGATGGCCTGTCCAGGGACTCCACCATGACACAGAGGAGACGCCAGCTGCTGAAGGCACGTCACACACGCATACAAATATATACACACATAGGAAGACGCTAGCACACTAAAAAGCTAGCACAGGAAGAAGCTAGCACATGAAGAAGCTAACACAGGAAGAAGCTAGCACATGAAGAAGCTAGCACACTGAGAAGCTATCACAGGAGGAAGCTAGCACACTGAGAAGCTAGCACATGAAGAAGCTAGCACATGAAGAAGCTAGCACACTGAGAAGCTAACACAGAAGAAGCTAGCACAGGAAGAAGCTAGCACACTGAGAAGCTAGCACAGGAAGAAGCTAGCACAGGAAGAAGCTAGCACACTGAAAAGCTAGCACAGAAGAAGCTAGCACAGTATCTAAGCATGCTATACGTGGGCCACTATGTAATGTGGTCTTGTTGACGCTGTAGGTAATGAAACACCAGTCTGTGAAGACGGCCGACTCGCTGAGCGACTGCGAGCTGACTGGTGACAACGGCGACCGGTGCCGTGACGACAGAGACGACTACTGCCCCTGTGACGCCTGCGTGCGAAAAAAGATGGCCGCCCGGCCGGTCAACCTGCACCCGGCGACGGCCGCGCCCCTCATGTCGGACTTCGACCTGCGCTCCATCCTGCAGAAGAAGAAGAAGGAGCCGGAGCGTGACGCGTCGTCACGCCCTGCTGGCCTGGAGGAGAAACTGCATCAGCAGCAGGAAGAGGAGGAGGAGGAGGATGAGGAGGGAGAGTGTGACCAAAACAAGGAGGGAGGTGAGGGGGCAGAGATGGGGGCGGAGTCACACAAGGACACGCCCACTGTGCAGGTAAACATGAATTCTCATTGGCTACAAAAAAAAAATAAAAAATTCATAATTATAAAATACCATAGCATAAACACAAAGTAAATACACAAATAGAAAGCCAACAAACACAAATAGATTAGTGTCTGGAACAGGCTTGTCGTGAGGCTTGGAGCAATATATCAGGCTGCCGTTGTGCTAACACTAATCCTAGCTTTAGCTTTAGCTCACTGTCCTATTAGCCGAACAACATCCACTGCAGCCTGGCGATACATTATACACTTATTCTCAAATTCAACGAACATCTCCCACAGTGCACTAGCTGCCCATAGCCGTGTGCACGCTCTGTAAATGGGAACACAAAGTGGTGCAGACCGCACCACACACTAATGTGTGGGGGGCTGGGCTTCTGAGGGAGCACCCTATGGCATTGAAGGGAGAGGTGTTTCATTTAACATCATATTTCACCAATCTTTCTCCAGCATCGCTGACTCCAACTTTAAGCAACAGCGATAACACAGGTCACCTTAAGACTTGCGCGTGTGCATGTGTGTGTGTGTGTGTGTGTGTTTGTGTACATTTTCTAGTACTTTTACTATTTACTATTACATACTTTACTCATTTAGTAGTTCTTCTAAACAAGTGATTTCAAGGTGACTGGGGATAAGATACTGTATGTGTGTATCCCCACCACTGACGTCGCTACTAGCTAAAACTCTCTGTCTCTATCCTCTATTTAAGAATACAATCTCTTTCCTCTGATCAACTCTTAGAGGAATAAGCACTTATGTATGCAGTTATATGAGCATTGAATGATATGTAAATATGTTAATATGTAGGGTAGGTTATGGAATTATGACATGCTGTTGTCATTTTTCCAGCAGAATGTTGTGTGCTTAAGATACCTGGGGTGCGTTTAAAATCGGCGAGCTGAGGCATATGTTCATGACGAATGCGTTTGCTTTGACCATGACATTTGAACATTTTGTGTGATCATTCCAAAACTCACCCTTGGTCCAGTGTCAAGGAAAACTACCTTCTCAGACTCCTCAGGCTGCTTGTGTTTGCCAACGTTTGTGGCGAGCTCAAGGCAAACTGAAAACTTTTTACATTTGCAAACATTCGCCAGTTTTGAACACACCTCTGGTGTCCGACCTGTTCATCTCCTGAGACATAATAAACTCTCTGCTCAGACCTGTCTGCTAAATGCCTCAAATGGAAATGGCCTCCTGCAGCAAACTAGCGATAGAGGGTCTATCTTGACACTTAACACTTAACTATCTTGACACTTATAACACTGTCATGAAGGTTGATTGATTGTCTCTTCCACTGGCAGGACATATCAGACGGCCAGGAGGCTGCCGCCATGTGACGTGGATCTGGATGTGATCTAGTCATGTGACGTGGATCTGCATGTGATCTAGTCATGTGACGTGGATCTGGCCGTAATCTAGTCATGTGACGTGCACAGGAACAGAAGATGGACCCCCTACTTTAACCAAACACTACAAGCACTTTATCTGCATGGAACTGGTGAGAAGAATGGTGTCCACAGATCAACGCAGAAGAAGGAATAATACTGACATGTTAGAAAGGTTGAATTTGTTGTTTCTTATCACGTAACACTGTTTAAATGCAGGTGCATTCATTGAAGCATTTGCATGCGAGTGGATGTCTCGTGAGTTAGGTCAAATGCTATTCCAGTAAAACAGTTTGAAGACATGTCTTTCTTGCCCTTGATCTGTTCAGCTGTCCACTTGATATTATCTTGTCAATAGCTTGACACAGCTTTAATATACAGTTTGTTTATTTGTGTACTATTTAGAAGAATACGTTTTGTATTTAGGAACTTGTATTTACAAGGCATACAAATGCTGTATCTGTGTGCTGTATGAAAGTATATTTTTTGGGTATAAACCTTGGAACACCTGAGCAACTTTGCTTAACAGACCACAAGGTTAACAATTACCACGTCATATAGCCATAAAACACCTTTACCTCTGGGAGATGTTCCTGTTTACTGCTAATTAAACAGCAAATTAGCTCGTAAAGTTTTGTATGACACCTGTGTAACCTAAGAAACCTATTACTTGTCCTATCTTGTTCTACTGTTGTAACATTATAGGATGTATGAAAGATGTTTCAGTGGATGATGCATTGCTCTCGGAGCCAGAATCTGCTAGCTTCTATTCCTTGTATTAATTATATTTATTGTCTCAGCGGTTGATCGTTACCAGTTATTATTAATCAGGATCTAGTGAAAGCTGTAAGGCATTCACGTTCAAATGCATCCTGTTTCTCTGAAACCTCAGTAATCACTCGCCACAAAGAGCAGCAGCTGATTCTAATTAGCACATTACCTGGTTTGGTTGCCATATTGAAGTAGAGGCTGCTTCCTTGTTCCAGTATAGAGGACCACACACACACACACACACACACACACACGGAAATAGAGCTCAGAAATATGTATGCTCATAGAAAACAGGGTTATTTATAGAACTTCGCCCACTTATATCAGTGATGTGTTTCCTGGGCCTTGTGTGTGTGTGTATGTGAGACGCAGACATTACTTTGATTACCTGATGTGTGTTTTGACATTTGGAGAATACTCAGGTGATATGACTTAGTTGCCATGGTTATACACCAGACAGAAAAGCCATTGCAGTTAATGCAGCAGTGTATAAATAGCTTTTGGGTTTGTCACTGAAATCAAGATATTTTGTAAAAGGGTCATAGATACTTTAACATTAGTATATATAATTTAATGAGTATACATACAACATTTGCTAGTAAATTGAAGGGCCCCCAAGACTAGGGTTGGGTACCGAAACCGGAATCGTAGAAACACAAATGTAACATTACTGTACTCTGTATTAATACAAACGTACCTGTCTGCTGTTTGTTATTGTATGGGGATGTGAGAATTTGCCGCGAACGATCGCCACTGTTCGCCAATTCTGAACGCACCTCTGCGCTAATATTGGTTCATATATTAATGCTGTCCATCAATGACATCATATTTTGACCACACCGAACACATCTTGAGAGGTTTCAAATGGAATTATATTGCTACCAAAATAAAAATGTTTTAATGTTGATGTTTTAAAGCAGGGTTCCCCAAGCCTGGTCCTGAAGGGCCGCTGACTCAAATAATAAGCTCATTATAATACCCATTCATTTGAATCAGCTGTGTTGGAGCAGGGAGACATCTACAACTTGCAGGGTAGCGGCCCACCAGGACCAGGGTTGGAGCAGGGAGACATCTACAACATGCAGGGTAGCGGCCCACCAGGACCAGGGTTGGGGACCACTGATTTAAATGGTATGTTTGAATATGCACAGTACCATAACCCAGTTATGGATGCCAGTATCTCCTCAGTCTGCTATCAGTGTGTACTCTGTGCGTGCTGAAAAAGTACCTGGCATTTCTTCACAGCATTGGCTCCGTAAATAGGAGCACAAACTGGAAAGCACTACTCACAACAACAATGCCCTAGGTTTCACAATGTGTTTCCAATGTGTGGGGAGGTGCTTCTGAGGGAGCACCCAATGGATTGACGAAAGGTATTTTTGTTTTTTGTTTTCTATTGATTTGAGGTCGAAGTTAGCAAGCGTTCTCGGGAATGACAGACCTTTATTGTTTGGTTAAACATTGATTTGGTCTTTATGTAAAATCATGATAACATGAGGCAGAAGTGCATCGGAACAAACCCTAGGTAATAATATAGCACCTTTCATAATAGTTGTAGCTCAAACTGTTAAAAGAAGCACCTGTAGATGCTTCATAATGACATTTAAAAAATATGGATGAAATGGTAAAAATACAGTATACAGAAAAAAAGAATTAAAAAGTTATGACAAACAAGATATTACATGTTACAATACATGTTGAATACCATAATATAATGTAATAAAATAACCATTATCTAGAGGCAGGTATCCTTCATCCCTCTAACTGGCTTGTCCCATCTCAGTAATCTCTACTAGCCTGCCCAAATCACCTGCAGGCAATTCAGCGTTTCAACATGTAAGGCCTGTTAATTCCTCACCAAAACAACAAATGCAAACTCGTTTTTCTCATCACTAATGACACACGAGACACGCTGGGCCACAAGCTAGCAGGGAAAAAATACAACCTGGAGGATTACAAAAAATAATAAAACTTTAGTTAAACGTAATAATGCTTAAAAAATTAAAAGTAAAAGGAATTAAGATTTAAAAGAAATGTTGGTTTATACTTTTTAGTAGCAAACAAGCAGTGCAAATGTGCAAACCAAGCTCGATAAAGTCTATTGTTAATAGGTTAGTTTTAAACTTTTTGAAAATGTTTAGGCCTATGGGGGCCCTGTAGGTAGGCCTAGTGTGATGGCCACGACCTTGCCTTTGCTATGGCCAGATGTGCCGTGTTGCGGGGTAATCTGTCCCGATTGCATGCACCCCTAAAAAGCTTTCTAAAATGTGCTTGTTGAATGTTCGCTCTGTGGTGAAAAAGGTCCACGTCCAAGTATTTACCAGGGAAGATCTGTCTTGTGGTTTTTGACTGAAACTTGGCAACAAAATATGGATCTTCCCCACTTTAATGAACTGTGCTCAATTGTTCAGGCATTGGGTCTCCACGTCCATGAGGCCGCGGTGTAGGGCTCGCCATTGTTTGGAGAAACCAGTTATTTTGCCAGTTGGTGAGCAAGGATAATTGTATTACATTTGAACTACAACTGACTAAAGTAGGTCGACTGACGGCATTTTCTTGTATTCTAATTTATCGACCTCCTACACCAGCAGGCCAGTTTCTATACAGTTCTACACATTTCAATAGCCAGCCGTGTAGGGCAGCTAATACAGAAGTAATGTGTTTTCTCCTCTTAGTTGTAGTTAAAAGCCGAGCTGCAGAGTTTAAAAGTAGCTATAGGTAGTGTGCTAGTTTGAAACCAGTATGAATCCTCTGTTGGAATTAACTTAATCTGATGTATTAACAGGAGTGGTGATCAAGGGGGAGGAGTTTTTACCATTATTACTATAGTTGGGACAAAATACTGGGTAGAGAGGCTTCTTCTTGAAGCAACAGCCTTTGAATGAGTAGATGTGAACCTTGTTCTCCACGTCATAAAAGGAGACCACCCCGAACTCATAACCCACAAACACTCCCACCTTCTGGAGCTGTATATGCATGATAGGGATAGCCTGATCAGAATAAGCTATGTACTTATCTCCATAATTCAGACCTATAACCCACCATCCATCATGGGGGCACCATGTGACTCCACTCTTCCTGTTGATGGACATTCTGACTCCTATTGCCCAACTATTCTTTCCTTTAACTTCAACCTCGTAGTAAAACCTCCCTGAGAAACTCTGCTTTGCTAAAACAGAGGCAAAATGAGAAAACCTCCCAGGGTTGTCTGGTAGATTCTTCTTCACACCTCCATCATGAACCTGTTTTCCATCTTCAGACAGGACCAGCTGAGGATGTGCTGTTTCAGGGTCCAGAGTCACATCCACTGCTTCCTGCTGGATCTTCTGTAGTGTAGCTTCTCCCCATATCTTTGTAATCTCCCTACACAGAGTCTGCTCCAGATCGTATCGTCCACGCCACAGAGTTCCTACAAATATTGGCTTATAGACCTTGACTTTAGCCCAGTCCATGGTGTAAGAAGGAGTGATCAGAGATGGGAGGTTCTGGAGGAGGTGGAGGTGGTCTTCAGTGTGTAAGAGCTTCTCCAGCTCTGAGCTCCTCTTGGTTATCTCCATGATCTCCTGCTCCAGCTCTTTGATGAAGATTACAGCTTGTCTCTCTGTTGATTTATGTTTGTCTTGAATGGTGGAGACAAACCCAGCCTGGCTCTTCTTAATGGAGCGTATGAGAGCTGTGGAGATCTTCACACCATCTGCTATTTCTCTGTCTGTGTCGTTTTTACTGAGTTTTACTGAGTGCTGGATCTGCTGGATCTTCAGTCGTCTCTCCTGGATCTTCTGCTGAACTTCAGCCTCTGTCTGCCCCAGCTGAGCCTTCTTTCCTTCATATTCCTCCTTCAGAGGAACAACCTGATGGAGCTTGTGGTCTGACAAGCAGCAGATCTGACACACACACACCTGTTCAGTCTGGCAGAACATCTCCAGAGGTTTGTCGTGCTTCTGGCACATCCTGTCTTCTAGATTCTCCACAGGGTCAATCAGCTGATGTTTCTTCAGGTGTGGGACTCTCTGATGTGGTTCCAGGTGAGTTTCACAGTAAGATGTCATACATGTTAGGCAGGTCTTCACAGCCTTGTTCTTAGTCTCAGTACAGATGTCACAGGGAACATCTTCTGGCTCAGCATGTTGCTGGTCTGGGCGGCTGCTGTCTTTCACTCTAAGTGACTTCCTGAACTTAGCAGCCATGTCAGACAGGAGAGTGTTGACCCTCAGCTCAGGTCTGATCTTGAAGACCTTTTTACACATGGAACAGCTGTACTGGTCTTTACCTTTCCAGAGCTGTGCTAGACAGGCTTTGCAGTAGTTGTGTCCACATGGTAAGGTGACTGGATGGTTAAACACATCCAGACAGATGGAACACAGAAGCTGCTCTTCAGACAGGAGACTGCTGGCAGACTCCATTCCTAGACGACAACAACAGAGAAATTTGTCTTAATAAAACACAGCTAACATTTTTGGTTCCAGGAATTTAGTATTTTGACATTTCTATTTCAAAGTGGAATAGTGACGTTTCTTTTAGCACTAGGGCTGGTCGATATATCGATATTTAATTTATATCGGTATATTTTCAAAAGAGGTATAAAATTAGACAATATTGTTTATTTCAATATAGGTATAGTAATAAGGTACAGTAAGTAATTCTGAAGAAGGCTAGTTGATATTTGAACTCAAATCAAAACCAATCACCTCTCCCTTTAAGGCCATAGGCTGCTCAATTTAGAAGCTCCACCCCACACATTGGAAATGCATTGCAAAGCCTAGGATATCGTGGCTGTATGCTGTCTGTACCGTTTAGTTTGTGTTTATTTACAGAGCCAGGGCTGTAGAAGTACTGGGTTATGTTCTCAGCACTCACAGAACAGTAAGGGAGCCGACCATGAGGAGATAAAGTGTGTTAGCTTACAATCGCTTACCGCACCTTTAAACCCGGGATTCACAAAGTGTGGGGCGCCGGACTACCACCAGGGGGCGCTAGACAAAATATGCAGTGGTGGCAATTTCAATAATGGACCTAATAATAATCATAAGAATTATCCTAATAATACTACATTAATAAATACTAAATATCTTCATAGATTAAACGTTATTTGTGTCTTATCCAAATGTAATTATTTTAGAAATAAAACTTAGGACTGCAAGGAGTAATGAAGTTTGTTGGGACACATTCCTGATTGGACAAATCTGGTTTGAGCTCATTCCATTATAGTGAAAAATTCTGTATTTAAACGTGACAGTTTATTGTACTTCCTTGTACTGTCTTCAAGATAGATAAGGTTTAAATGAAAACACTAACATTTACATTTACATCTTTTAGCAGACGCTTTTATCTAAGCGACCTCCAGTCTGTACATTTGTCCATAGCTGAACAGAATAAATACACCAGTTGTAAACAAAACAACAATGTGTTTGGATAAAAATAGCAGCATGTCTTCAGGGATAATAGCTGTATTTCACAACAAACATTATCTATTAATGCAGCATAACATACAAAAGTGGTAATATTCTAAGATATTACTGTACAGTAAATACTGTAACCTCTGCTTGAGCATTTGTATGAGTTATACGTGTAAATATGTGTACTTACCTGTGTACTTGGAGTATTTAGAGTTGGTTATGATGACGGAGTGGCGCTGGAAGCATCTGAAGACTCGTCAGGTGTTTATCTCCAGGAGGTGGAGTCAGTGCAGGAGGTATGAATAACATAGAACATGACCAAAGAGCTCAGATACTTTTAATTAAGGAGCTCTGCAGCTTTGTTACTAAAATACTCTGTGTCTCTGCTGATGCGTTCTCATCAAGCTCATTTACCTCATGAGTCCTACAACACTGACTGGTCCTTTATAGGGATGTAGCTCCTCCCACACAAGCAGCAGGTGCCTATAAAC
>JAODLL010075972.1:0-16132 GCA_026546735.1 Forbesichthys agassizii | reverse complement strand
AATTTTAACTGCACCTTAGTTACCACGCACCTTATCTCCACTCCACCATACAACACCTCACAAGTCACGACATGCATATAGCACAATACAATACATTAACAGAGGCAGGCCGGGGGGATGTGGATGTGGGGGGTCTCATTGGCCTCGTCTCCTTCCCCTGGAGCCCCGGGGTGTTGGAGGCACCGTGGGGTTGGTTCTTTATGAAAGTGGGGGGGACGTATCCCCCCCGTCCCCGTCCCCCCTACTGCGCCCCTGACGGTATATGTCATGAAACCAAAATGTTCAGCTATTAAACATAAATTATTTTGTTAAGTATCTGTTATTTTTCATTTATTGTGATGTAAAAGAATTGGGTGTTGTGATTCAATAATTTTTGCCAGGGTTGTAATAGTTGCAGAGAAAGATTCCAGATGACTTGAAATTGGATGGCTTTACTCCACAAATTATTGTAATACAGTGACAGTCAGGACTAAAAATGTAGGCGGGACAGACACTTAACCGTTGCACAAATATAGTAGAAAAGGCTGGAGGAAAAGACTGTTCTTTCCAAATGGGCTATCACCAAATGGACCAGAAGATAATTTCACATTTGATGTTTGTGATTTTAAAAGAAATCCAGTTCCTAAGGAAAGCACAGTCCTTGAACTATATGAACAATCTAAACTGAAAATGCTGAGAATATATATCAGCACCATAGATAAAAACATCATCTCAGAGACAACTCTTCATTTGAATTGGATGATATTGAAAAGGTACAGCATGTGGAACAAACTATTACACAGTGATGAGATTGATACATTATTGGTGTAGATGTGTTTATGTCAAAGCAAACATACAGTATTAATATAGTCAATTTAAAAGTTGGTTGCTTATGTTAAAAGCTTTGATGTTAGATTTATTTTAATAGGATCTGAAAAAACACAGACAAACAGGATTTAGAAAACAGAGAATAGGTCTAGAAACAGGCACTATTTTTTAAATCCGACTAGCCCATCCTGAACAATTGGCATACAAAATGATCTTGCTGCAAAAATACGTATTTAGATGTGTTTGCACTGCTGCCATGAAAAGATCACATAGGTTATTATGTATACATATCCTCTGGTATCAATCTTCATGAATGGCTACATTCACAGAAACAACACCATTAACATTTGTGTTGTCTCTGTGTGATTGGTGGATATACAGTACACATTTGTCTGAGAAATATCAGCATCATTGTGTTGTTCAGGCAATTCTATATGTGAGAGCACTAAGGAAGGAGCAAGACCAGGGGTATGAGCAATCAATTGATAATGACAGGGAAAGAGTAAGAAAAATTCTGCAAGATTATTTTCTATGGAAATGCCAGGATACACTCAAAATGTATGTTAAACTGAATATTTTATGTGAAACGAATTTGCCCTGACCGCCACAAAGTTGACATGAGAAAAAGGTAATGTGTCTGAAAAAGTTTAGCCATACTGTCAATTGCTATTTCAAAACATTCAATGCATCAGGTTCATATTTTATATTCTAATTACCAATACATTTAGATCATTTGTGATACTGTATAAAAAAAAAAGTGAATCAAGGTATCATGTTTAACTGTATAATGAGGAGGTTACGTGAACATAAACACTCAATGAGTATGATCTTAAGAACAATCACTCAAAATGGTAACAACAGGAATGAAGAGATAAGAAAAGAAACGCAGTCCAGGGAAGAGGAGATGCATCTACAAGAGAAGTTCAGAGAGATGGGCTGTATGGAAGTAAGTAACAGTTGCAGAAACATTGTATTCATGCTGTATACCATTGTAAGAGCAGGGCACATAGTGAGAAAAGATCCCAAGTTTAATAAATAAAACATTTCACATACAAACATCCACATTAAATGTTAACTTTCCACTCCAACATCCAGCTGTCTCGTGCAGGCTTATAGACATAAATAGTCGATTGTACTGTATACATGTGTGGTCACATTCATTTCTGCATCACGTGGTGATGTCATCGCTATTTCTCGTACCTCTTAAAGAGATAGTGTCAAATGTAGCAGAGCTATTCAGCTGACACATAAACCATATGGCATATGAGATTTCTTGAGAAACATTACACAGCTGTGTAATTTCATAGTACAAATATTATATAGCATCATCTCAAGCTTTTATTTTATATATTTATTATTTTCATAGTTCTAAAATATTGTTTTGAATAAAAATGTTGCCCGGGTTTGAACCAAAGCACCATATTGACAGATTATGTGTTTCCCCCATTTTTTTAAAAAGTATCGAAAAAGTATCGAGCATCGCAATGCTTTTTCTTGGTATAGTAATCTTGGAATCTGGGTGGTTCTCCTAACACCAGTTCCTGTGTATTCTTTGATGATGATAAATTAGATGTTGTAGCGAATTTGTTACAAAAAGCAAAGATATGATTGGTCAATAGGATTGTCACTCCTTTTCATTTGTTTCCATGTCGAGCATGGCCATTGTAATAGTACCGTACTGTAGCATATACCGTATTAGCTACGGTATGCTGTATGCTCGTAGCTGTTTTACAATATTGTGACTGTTATAAAGTAAGTAAATACATAAATAAATTAACAGAAATAACAATGACAATTAAAGTACATGATGTGTTCATATTTACCGGGAAATCAATGGCTGTAAATATAATCACTGCCTCTCCTATGGTAGTCCACCATTCGTATAGTAATATGGGTCCGCCCAGCCGAAAACATTCAAACTTGATTTAGAGGTGGCGAGTGGCGGTATCTAACCAATCAGCGAATTTGTAACAAAAAGCAAAGCTATGATTGGTCAATAGGATTGTCACTGCTTTTTATTTCTTTCCATGTCGAGCAAGCGCAAATTCATTTTGAGAGAGCAGAGGTTTAGATCTGAGCAGTTGTATGTGCAGCTTTATTTCAGTTATTGTGACATTGTAATCATTGTGCCCATGGTTTAGCCCTAACCTCTCAACTAAAAAAGTTTGCTAGATTTATGCACACTCCGTCCGACGTCCGCGCACAAGAAACAACTTTATGCGTGTTTAAATGAACATTCTGTGTGGGCGACTGTCTGTGTGCACGCTCGACTCAAGATTCTGCGTGCTCGACTTTGTTTGTGTGTGCTCAACACAACATTCTGCGAGCGCGATTTGTGAGACTATATTGACGCCTTAGGTTTGTGTCTGAAATGTTAGGAAGTAAGGATACAAATATCTGTGTTGTATATGTACAATTATGCGTCGACGCCCTTAACGGATGTTGGTCTGCTCAGACCTCTATATAAGTCTCCCTGTTTGTCTTTGGAAGGAGAGTGATTCTGAAGGTGGTGCAACCAGGGTGACCATGCTGAGAGGGTGATGTCCTGCTGTTTGACCTCGCATGGAGGCTATGACCTGTATTTTAAATATATAATATTTTTATACACTTCTGGTTTTATTAGGACCTGTAAACCATCTGGGTAATAAACTCCTATTTATGCACTCTACTTGGGCCTCTGGTGCCTTACTGACCTGGTCCCTAACAGTGGTTTTTGCTCCAATCAGTACTGCCTATCCGTCTTGGCCTCTGGGCTGCCTTCAGCACCCATGGGATACACTTGGTACCTGTGCCGACGGTTGCCGGGTATCAGTGACCATTCCACCCATTTGAGCAAGCTATGATATGCCGCAGGCCACAAGTCCATGTCCCTCCCATACAGTATGGCCTCTTCCAACTGGTTAGTCTGAAAGGGACAGATGTATTTCCACACAATGCCATTAGACAATTTATATGAGCAGGAAGGCTTAAATTAATTATACATTAATCAATTCACATAAGGACAGTCTCACCTACCTTCCCTTGGCAGGGAGGCATGATACATGTATCAGCTGTGTCATGGGCACATATAATCCAGTGCTGCTTTTTTAAAGTAATATTGGTATAAGTTAAAGTATCCTTTTACTTTCCATTCAATTGTTTGTCATTAGACTGCCCAAGTGGAGTAGTTGCATCATAGCTTTTAAAACAACACGTCTCACCGTTACCCCCACGGTTCCTTAGTCCCCCTCCTAAGTGGGCTGAAGTTAAAGCTGTAGTCTGGAAACGGGATAGAGCACAAGCAATGTTATCACCACATATTTGCAATGCAATCCTAAAATTCCTATTTCTGTCTTGTCCGTGTGTGGTGTCTAAAAGTGCTTATATTTGGAGTATGATAATCAGAGTGCTGATAAGATGTGTGTGCTACAGGGTTGCAATAGATTTCTGCATCTATGTTTTAATTGATCCTAGATCTAAGAGTCTACAAAGAGCCCACATTCTGCTCACACCTAAATATCTGGTGATCAGTTGGTTTCTTCTGCGGGCTTGAGACGAATGACCTCTAACCTGCGTCAAACCCCTTTGTAACCCGATGCTTCCACACCAGACGTCGTGTTTGCAAAAATGTGGCTCGTTCCCATACCTTTAATTTATATTAAGTGTGTGTGCGTTTGTGTGTGTGTGAACAGAGGAGGCATGTAAAGCTGGCCTATGTCGTAGTATGCTTGACAAATCTCTCTTCATTCCTCCACTGGTGCGGTCACTGCTCCAACTGTTTTCCACCATGGGCTTCTAGCTATCCTATGCAGATATCGTTTTTTTCCCAGATAGATTAGTTTCAAGGGCATTATATTTTCAACTTGTAGCAGTAGACATTATGTTATCTGCAACTAAAGCAATAATATTAATTTTTCTTCTCTCTCTCTTCTTTTTCTAAACTGTGTTTAATACAGGCATATATTTCTTGTTAATCTAAGTAAATTATTAACCCATATGAGGTAAATACCTTATTTCATACATCCCCCCTCTTGACACATGCGTTGGCGTATGTGTCAATATATAGAAGCATACATTTATTATATATTTTATAATATATATATATTTATATATATATTTTATTTTTTTTTATTTTTTTGTGTGTGTATTTACCATTAGGGCACACATAACTGCTGTCTAAATTGTGTAGTGCTTCTTCAGCCGGCTACGGAGCCCCTTAGGGGTCATGGGGAGAAAAAAAGGGAATTTTTTAAATATAATATATAAAAACCAATAAGAAAAAACAATATTGAGGTGAAACTTTTTTTTTCACAGTAAAAAAAATATCAACTATAAGAAAAAAAGTATTGTGATTAAGGGATTTTTTTCCCAAAGTTTAAAAATATAATAAATAACAGGTGAACAAAAAATAAAAAACAGTAAGAAATAAAATATTGTGATGAAAATTATTTTTTTTACATTGTCAAAAATATAATGGCGAAGGATTTTCTTTTTTTTACATAGTAAAAAAAACAGGTGAGAAAAAATATAGTTCTAAAAATGGTAACAGCCATGGGGAGATTTTTTTTTTCTCCTGCACTAGAAGACTTTTTTTTCTCACACTAGCTGCTCGAGCTAGCTGACATTGCGGGGTGGACCCGTTTCAGTAAGTAAAAACTGACTATGTGACCACATAAGTGTTAAATATTGAATATGTTATTGATCAAAACATAGCTTACATAATGGTAGTCGTAAGTAAGTTAATCAAGAACCGTAACCGGGTTAAATTGTTAAATGGTAGTCAGTACTGTTATCATTAGCTCTGCAAATTACTGTATGGTAGCCTACAGCTAACTAGGGTACGTATTAATGTTACCGTAGTCTCATAGTTCGTTCCATTTGATGCCATCATGTGATTCATTTACACAGTTGTTGGGTCAGGTGTTGAATTTGTTGTTTCATTTCATTTGGTTTTTCCCAATATTAAATTTAAAGTATTAACAAATATTTATTTGTTAAAACTTATTTAAATAACACTTTTAATCACATTCTTGACATATAGGGTGCCAATTTGATGATTTGATCCATAAGCATATAATAATAATAACTTCCTTTTACATTACATTATTAATCATTTAGAAACCTAAAATAGTAATGCAGCCAAACGGGATTCAGATTAAACTGTACAGAAATAAATTGCACAGAATATAAAAACTTTGAGAACGACAGTAGTTTTGCATCTGACAGAAAGTACGCCAGGGTGGAGTAAGCACTAACTTACAGTGAATGGAAACTAATACACGGGAGCTTCTAGCGTTCAATAGTAATTACTACACTTGAAAAGTCTTGCTCATGCAGCGCAGTGCCACATGGCCTCGGAAAATCTGCCAAAGCACCTCGGACAAAAAGAATCAGCAGATCTGTATGCTGGCTAAAAGCTATGACAAATGATTTAGACCATGGTAAATGGATATCTGCATGAACTTCATTGTTAAACATGCAAAACATAAACGTAAATAATCACTATTATTATTAGGCAGGTATGATGAGGTGAGGCGCAATGATATGGCCAAGAATGTGTAAAACAATAATGTGTTTATGAGAACATTTTTCAACTCGCTGAACGTATCACATCTCTTGTGCTCTCAAAAGGTTTGTATTGGCGGCTCTATCCCCACTCCCTTCCCCAGAATGCCTTATTTTCTGTGTTTGATTCTTGCTGAACTTTAGTATTGCATTTGTATTTTCACTTTACTGTTGGCCTGATAACTTTAGTGTATCGGAGAACAACAAGTAGTCGACATACAGCAATTGTGATATTGATCGGACACTATTACAGAAAGTTTCATACTAAACGACGCCACTATATATTCCATATGCACGTACTATATTTGATGTTATCAGTATTATTTATATTTTTCCTCCAAGAATTTGCCACTATTTGCAATTTTTTAGCTTTTTTTTCCGATGGAATAGAAGGAAATGTGGCATATTATTAAAGATGTGTGTAACACAATCTTAACCACTGACTTTGTTGAGTGAAATACACCTAATCAACATGTATTTACAATCTCCAAATTAATTTAATAGTAAGATACCTAGGACAGCTCCCGTAAAGCGTAGTTAAAGATATTCTTTATTAACGAGCAAGTTATGCGCTGCTTCGGGAAAAGGCATAAATCTGTCATAGCTAACAGACTCTTAAAGCAATGTGCAACATTACACCATCTTAAGTGCGTCGCTATCGGGAAACTGGGTCCAGGTCATTACATAAGCATAAACGGAATTATCAGAAGAAAGAAAATCACAAAATGAAGATTATAATTCTACATCTTGGACTAAATTCTAAATTGGAAGAGAGACTGGCGATTTAACAAAATTAATACTGTAAGTAACGGGACTGCTGTTCATGCAGGACCAGGCCACCATGGCTTTATGTTACCAACACATAACACTGATTACCCCTACCAACAGGCATGAAAAACAATTCCAGACAGTTAACTAATAGTCACATGTCATATAAAATATTAAGAAATGAACGGTCAGTCAGCAACATGTTCTCAAATTGTCCGATTTGGCAAAGGTCTGAATTAATCCTAAGAAAATGTGTGTTTTGGAGTGTTTATTGAGTAATATGTCTAATAACAGCTAGTTAAATTTCCACATGAAAAGGTGAAAATGCAGGAATGTTTTTAACAAGATTAAAAATGAATAATTATAGGCAGTTTAAAGAAAAAATGTTGTATAATGAAACATTTTATTTGCATCTTGTTGGAAAAATAATCATGTCAATGATGTGTAAAGTTAGACTAGTTTAATCAAAGTAAAAGTATAAGTCAGAAGTTGCTTCAAACAACTAAACTAAAAACAACATAATTTGTCATCCTCAGACTATGATTTGGCAAAACATCTCGGGATTATTTAGTGGTCATTCTTTGACAGTGCTGAGCAGAAATGATGTGCATTTTTGTTTTTGAGCCTGTCCGGTTTGTTCACTGTGTATCACTGGGGATTTTATATCATGACGATGACATATTTCATAACCTTCTCTTTTTCCTGGCTCCAGTGCTATGTTATGCTAAAACACCCTGTTTTTCCATCTCATGTGAGTGTGTGTAAGCATAGTCTGTCTAAGCCTATGTTGACAATCTATATGCTGCACACCTGCATGCTGTTTACACACAGACCCAAGCCATATGTAATGCACACTGTATTGTATGCACACTCATTTATGACCTCATTCATGCTTTTAAATCCAGATGTAGTTCTGGCTCTTGTGACAGACAGTGTAGACCTTTTAGTGTACTGTATTTATGTGAAAGCCCAGTATTTCCTTTTCTCTAATCTAAATGTTTCTCCTCCTTTAGACGAAAGTGACAATACTACATGCATTGTGAAATGCTAGACCCTTTACCATTCATTCTGTGTGTTTGTCATGTGCCCTACTAACATGTCTGAAGTGCAGTGTATTTAACACACACATGTTGAGTGACAGGGCTGACATTTAGCATGTTTAGTGTGGCTGTAATGGGTCTGTGATGTGTTTTGTATAATGTGTGTTATACAGCGGTGCCTGTGTGACTGTCGTCTGGCTGACACGGAAAACCCCTTCCAAGACCAGACTTTGTGTATATGAAATATACAGATTGTGTGGGTGATACAAAGGGCCATGTCAGGGCAGAGAAAATAATTGCGCAATTTCATACATAATTTTGCTTCAAGAACTTTCCTTCTCAAAATGGGAGAAATATATTGCATAATGATGTGTATTGTAAACTATTCCTTATAGCTATGTTAACATTTGTTATAGTGTCCTGTAGCCAGCCCCACCAAATAAAACCTCTCTATTTTATGTCATATGTTGTTTGACAATTCCACACTTAACAATAGTAATTTCAGAGGGTAGTGTTTTGTGGTCCTTGTAGTTCTATAATTTCTGCTCCTGGACAATGACCTAGTTGCACATCCTCTTTTGACAGTGTATACCAGAGTGTGTGTGAATATGTGTTCATAGGCATACTCTGGTGGGTGTGAGTGTATGTGTTTGGGTGTCACAATAAAATGTGTCAGAGGGCATATTGAGTGTGCTGGCAGATATGTAGGCAGTAGTGTATGTTACATACAGACTGAACTTGGACTGCCAGGGGTACACAGGCACATGCAACACAAATTAATAGATCAAGTTGCTTTAGTCGAATCAGAGAAGATGACGCTGCAACACACACACACATACATGGTAGCTGAGCTCACCGGTAAAAGCGACAAAACATTACTGACACAATCTTCCTTTGCCTTTTGTCAGCCTTTATCAAGAAGTGGGTTAAAGTAAAATGGTCAGCTAGAGTTACAACACGCAAGAGCAGTTGCAGAAACAGCATTCATAGTGTGCTGGTATTAACTAACTGGTGTACTGGTAGTACGCCGGTGGTGAAACCAATGGGTCTCATGTTCTGCTCAAGGACTTGGGAAGAACTGTTAATATCAATTAAAATGTCGTGTTTTAAGCATTAGCTATTGTAGTAATATTTGTGCACATTAAATATGCCAAAAACAAATTTAAAAAAACACTGTCAGTGTCCAGCTAGTGACAGCTTATAATCTTTGACCTCTAGGGGTCTCCAAACATTCCAGTGAAGAAATGGTGAAGAAGAGTGTACAAGATGAAACATTTATACTTTCTCACCAATCTGGGCGTTGTAACAATCTCAAATCAAACATCATCAGCAATCAAAAACCAAGGAAATCCTTAATGGAGCCCTGCTCCTAGCATCCTGTGTTGTCGCTACAGCTTCAGAGAGCGCCAGCCTGTGACCTTCATCAATACGTGCAGGGGTTCAAGAGGCGTAACCAGTGCACAATGAGGTCATGCTTGCTTCCATAATGACAGCTGCAGGCGATGACCTCGCCCGTTGGAATGCAGCGCCCGAACGCGCTTACGCCATCGCAGAGTAACGCACATACAAGTGCTTGCTAAGTGTTGGCACAATAGTTGGCTAACAAACCGACCAACAGCACATGTTTCTGATTAAATACGCGTATTGTCAACTGTGCACAGAAACTCCACTGCAGTATTATGGACAATTGTGCTTAATCACAAAATGTAGTCTATTGAATTAATTCATGTTTAAAATGTCTTCAAAGGCAGCCACATTACCTTGATAATCCCTCTATTTCTTATCTTTTTTTTCATTGTTCTGCCAGCATTCCCTTCTGCCCTTTCTGAATCACACACACACACAAAACCTCCAGATGTATAATTGGAGGGAGTTATTAATAGTTTAACAGTATATGCAGGGCTGCACGATTTGACCTAAAATCAAAATCACCATTAATTGAACATTGAACCTCGATTACGATTAATGAACGATTTGTTTTTGCCTTTGTTTTGCTTTTGTTTGAGTTCTGCTCCATGATGCTTTCATTCAGCCGACTAGATGGGCGGACTTACGTGAATATACACCATATAATTATAAATGGAACATACACATGAATTCAGCAGCTTTTGTTAAAACTTACTAAGTATTGCTAGAAATGGGCTAAAACATTAAATCATTTAAGTACATGGAGTCATAATTATTATCTTGCAGAAAAATATATTGACAGGTAATATATATATTGATTATATATTGATTTACACCGCTGTATTATCCTGTATAGGCAGCTATGTTTATCATTCACGTATGCTACTAATTGTAGACATTTTTGTCTACTCTGGTATTTTAGAACCATTAATCCAGAAATTGTATTTCCATAGGAATGTCTCATTGAAAGAGTTGACTTGACATCACTATATCTTAGAAGTTACCATGAAGGGAGGTGACGCCCCTAAAGTTATCTATTTGCTTTGAACTTGGAAGGAAGAAGGGAAAACTGTAAAAGACCTACGATGGGAAGATATATTAACAGTAGGTTTTTATAAAGTGCACCTTGATAAGTTCATCAAGTTGTCACGCATATGAGTCTGTTCTGCTCTGATAAATGTTTATGTGCTACCTGAGCTGCCGTGTTACGAGCCATTAACATGTTTTTATTTGACGTCTGTCGTGGTTGATACTAATGGTGGTTACAGTAATAACAGCAGCGTTTCTATGCTGCTCGTTTATTGATGTGCCTGGGATTGTCACAAGTGTCCGGGTCCGGGCAAATAGGCTTATCTGTAAAAGGCGCATCCTCCTATTTATGCTACGCTTGATTGAACAGCCATCCTATGGGCCCACCACTCGTGGGAGGAACTGTGGGGGTTGGGTGCGCTGTCACATGGGTGGCAGTGAAAGTCAGGGGCCTCGACGGACCAGACCCGGGCAGCAGAAGTTGGCTCTAGGGCTGTGGAATGTCACCTCGCTGTGGGGGAATGAGCTAGAACTTGTGCAGGAGGTGGAGCACTACCATTTAGATATGGTGGGGCTTACCTATATGCACAATCTTAGTTCTTGTGCCTTACAACTTTAAATAAATAAAAAAATAAATAAATAACCAACGTCCTCGTTTGATCATCGCATATGAACTCGCCGGCACTGACTATAGCCTGCCGTGAATGGAAGCTTGATAGTGATTCCAAAACCTTCCAATAGCCCGATAGTCCCAACAGATAAATGGTAGCCTATTATAATGTTTACAATTAATTAACAACAAAGATTAAAGGAAAAAAATCAATCTCATCGCTCTAGCCCAGGCACAATAATACAGCTGTCCATCAACTGGGGGTATTTCAGGTGGTGGCTATGCTTCCCAAAAGTTCTTCTCAAACTAGTCCTGGCATATCATGGAGACATGGCAGCCAGTGGTGAGGGGAATATTTTTGAGAAAACAAAGTGAGACAATACAAATAATCTAAGTACCAGAGGGGAAGAAGGGGGGGGGGGGGGGGAGGGTTATGACCGGTACATGCACACGCCTGCCGCCGGTGCCACTGCCTACTACCCATATGCATAACATGCTGCTGCTGACATATGCCACCGAATGGACAGCAAATAGCCTACTATATGATGAATACCCTAAGAAAAATTAATTCACAAACTCGTTCACAATGCCCACCAGGTCGCTGTAATTTATAGGACTACTATGCAGATAGCTAGCACGTAAATGTTGCAAAAAGAACAGAAACAGAAGCCAGGGCAATAGGGGGCGTACCGTGACACGATTTACTGTCTTAATGAGACCAGGGATTATGAGATAGAGCACCTTGTACCGTAGTGTTAGATTCCACACATTTTTAGCAGATATGCAAAAGGTAGTTCCTTGTAGATTTTCAGTTCAATCATAATTAATAGACAATGAATTAGTGGAGGAGGTGCCATCTGTTTATTCCAGTAGCAGTTATTACATGTCTCTTTCAATATACATACTTGATGTTAACCCCATCTACTGAAATATATCTTCCTCTGCGTCTCTGTCCCTGTCTGTGTCTATGCTGTTAGTTCAGTCACGTGATAGTTGCCTTGATAATGTGGCCTTGGCAAGAGCCAGTACCAAAAACAAGATAAAGCGACAAGCAGAGAAACACACACTGACACTCACAACAGCTGGTTTCCTACAGTAGGCTACACACAATGTTATCGTGCAGCACTGCCCACCACCCACATGAATAATATGCTCCCTCATAGTAGTGTTGTAGTTCTCGAGACCACTTTTTTAAGGTCTCTGTCTCGATCTTGTCTCGGACCCGACCCTATTTTTACTCGGTCTTGTCTTGGTCTCGGTCCAAGAGGTCTCAGAATTTTACTTCGAGACCAGTCAAGACCACAACTGCGGGAATATAGTTATTGCATGTCCAATCATAATTTTTGTGATCAGAAGTAAATCCTCCCTTAAATTTAGAATGTTTTACTTTACGTTCTGCCAATGGTCGGGCCGGCTGCCTGCAACTGCAGCGGAGCGCATCGCTATCTCTGTGTGTGCTTGTCAGACTGAGCCAAACTATTTTGATTGGGCAACTATTCAATATTGAGGGGAGATATGAGTGGCACCTCCCATCTTGGATTGATTTTTGAAATTCTGAGATCTGATTGGCTCAAGAGCGTTTTCACAATATGCAAGGTGGTGTACAAAATAATTTTTTCATTTTTGTTTCTTATTCAAATACATTGCGTGCAGGGCAGACAAATAGACATTTTTTGAAAGAGGAGCACTTTAAGATTTGGTGTAAAGCCATCCCAAGCCAATGTCAGCAGCCTGGAGACGCAGTACGGGCTATAGACTACAAGAGATGTCAGGTACAAGCAGCAACATTTTCTATGTAAGATCAAGCATAGACTACCAAAATCCAACACAGATTTACTGAAGACATTTTGAGTTTTGTAGGATTTGTACTGTTGTTTTTGATTTGTGCAAATAAATATTTTTTTCCTTATTTCTGTTTTACTAAGTAATTATAAATACTAGTAACTCGTCTTATTGTTTTATAATAAGGCTCCCTTTTCCAGTTATACATATTAATAACTCATTAGTAAATGGTAATGTGTTTCACACTTTACAATAAGGCTCCTTTTTCCAGTTATAAAAAATAATTACTCATTAGTAAACAGTGATGTGTTTCAAACTTTACAATAAGGCTCCCTTTAAACAGTTATACATGTTTGTAACTCATTAATAAATATTTGAGGTTGTTGAGGTTTTCGATTAACAGTAATTTCAAAATGGCTTTTATAACGTGAGCTCTGGTATTCCAAATCAAAATCTAGTTTCCTGTTCAAGGCCTTGGAAGTTACAGCGGAAGTCGATCCAAGATGTGTTTATCTGACACCAAACTACTGTAGCACTGTGTCAGCTGACTTTGACACACCTTCTACTGCGCTCCTACGACCATTTCAGCGATCAAGTAGGAACTGAATTAAACAATACACAAAGCCTAGTTTTACCAGCAATATGTACAGTACAACCTCTGAAAGTGCTCTGCATTAGATTTGCATGTTTCACTAATGTCATTCCACAAATTCCTACATAACAACATCATCATCAACACCATCTTGAAGTGACATTAAACTTACATCAAACACAGAGGATGTGTGTACGATAAAGACGAAGGTGGTTATAAAGAAACAGGAAAAATGTCTGTGTTTGACCACAGCAGAATCTACTTGGCAGGCCCTAAAAGTGTTCTCTGTTAGAGACCCTCCTTTCCAAGCATTTCAGTGAGTTCACATCAGCTCCACACCATAAAGACCTCCCATCTCATTCTCCTGCCCAGGAATGGGCCACCCTTCCTGGGCAGGGCCCAGTAATCCTTCCGCTGCGTGGCTCCGTCATTGCTCTTCCTCCAGGGAGCACTGGTGAGGAGAGAACCGGGTGGTTTAATGGTGTGTAGTGGTGGGGGGGAGGGGGGCGGTTTACACACATGTCATCACTCATTAAATGCACACATCCACACACATCCACCATGGTATATTTATATCCAATTACCTTTATACAATTTGTGATGACGATTGTATAACTTTTAATCCATACTATTAAAGGTGAAGAGGTTTTACCAGATGTAAGCTGTCAAGGCAATTTACATTGCATCTCTAAACTGCTCTGAGCAGTTTACAAATCTTCATGGCTAACTCGAACGGTGACCAATACTGGTGACTGCAGCATTACATTCTACCATACCCTTTGAAATTTAAACTGGAAATGTTCCAGGAACAGATTACATTATTTCCAGAACTCATAAAGATTTGTAGAAATGGTCTATAAGCACTGCCCGTACGTTTAGTTGTGCTGCTTTGTCAAAAGATACTACCGTTGTGCAAATAGTCTATAGCAGGGGTTCTTAACATTTTTGACAGCACTAGCTTTTTTTTAGGTTGAATATATATAATATATTTAATGACTCCCCACCACGCACACACACACACACACACACACAATGTAATCCTACTCACTTGGGCCTGCATTGCTGCACAGAGGTAGTCCAGGCGGGGCTTAGTAGGGCTCAGGAAGAGTCACAAATAATTTCCTACCCTCAGATCAGCTCTGTATTAGTTTTTTAGGTACGTAAGAGCAAGTTGCAGTGTTATTGCACTCAGTCTGGGAAATTCCGTTTGCACTGAAACCCAGAAGTCAGACAGAGTCTGTCTGCAAAACTCTGCTTCAGGGCCATGTCAGTGATCAGATCAATCAATAACTCCTGTTGGAGTCTTAGAGAAAGGATTCTCAATCCATTCGTCTGACGCACACACTGCTCAATTTTATGGAAAATACAGCCTAAATTGTAATGTAATTCTGTCAAGATGAGCCCGAAACATAACACAGAGGTCAGCCTTTGAAACCGTGCTGTCATTCAAACACTCCTCTAGTGCAGAGAATGTCAGGAGTGGCAGGCAGAGCAGGCCCAAATGCACAAGGCAAAGGCAAGCTCAAAGGGATTTATTCTGGGAAACACGACAATGACCAAACACACATCCCAGCAGGATCAGACAGGAGCTGCTGCGGGGTCGGATGCCCAGCAGCGGAGAAAGCCGGCTGGAGTTGCTGCGGCTAGGGTTGGCTACCGTTCACATTTGAATTGATACTGGTGCCGGTCCGGTACCTCGAATTTGGTACCTTTTTTGATGCTTTACTCTCTGTAATATTGCGGCGGAGATGCTGCTGCGGCGTTGGGAGCCCAGCAGCGGAAGAGGCTGGCTGTGGCAAATGTGGCCCAGCAGTAGGGTAGGCCAGCAGTGGCTGCTATGATCCATCAGCAGCGGCAAACAAGAGAGGAAGCAGCTCTGGACAAGATGCGCGAAGGGACAGAGGCGGCTCCAGCCAAGCAGCAGTGTCCAGGAGGCGCTGGCCGGTGGAAGGAACACTTTGAAGAACTCCTGAATCCGACTGACACGCTCTTTATGGTAGAGACAGAGTTGGAGGCTGATGGGGGATCATCATCAATTTCCCTGGGGAAGGTCACTGAGGTGGTCAAACAACTCCACAACCCTGGGGATTGATGAGATCCCTCCAGAAATTATAAAAGCTTTGGATGTGGTGGGGATGACACGCCTTTTCAACATCGCGTGAAAGTCAGGGACAGTGCCAAAGGAGTGGCAGACTGGGGTGGTGGTTCCTTTTTTCAAATTGGGGGACTGTGTTTCAATTACAGGGGTATCACACTACTCAGACTCCCTAGTAAAGTCTACTCCGAGGAGGGTTCGACCGATTGTCGAACCTCAGATTGAAGAAGAACAATGCGGATTCTATCCTGGTCGTGGAACAACGGACCAGCTCTTTACTCTTGCAAGGATCCTGGAGGGGGCCTGGGAGTATGCCTGTCACGGTTCGCGGCCGTGCCCGCGCTGGGAGGCGCGCATCGGGAGGATCAGCACCGGACAGCACCCCGGGGCCATCCTCAGCGCCGTAATCCTCCCCACGCAGGAATGCGTAACACCAATTTCCTCCCACGCGCAGGAAT